>PVHY01028897.1:0-14794 GCA_004024945.1 Uropsilus gracilis | reverse complement strand
AATCTGGACATGTTCTTACCTTCCTGCAGTCAGGAAGTGCTTATCTCACAGTCTAAATCAGAAGGGCAAAAATAAGATATCCGTGAATATGCAGACCAAGTTTCAGGCACTGAGCAATGACAACCTGAGTCTAAATTTTGCCCCATCAAAAGAGTGACATAGATACAAAAAATGCTTTAATATGACCAATGGCGTTAAGGTGATCAGTGCCCTTGGGATGTAGGGCCTGGTTAGAAACATCAGCTGTCATAGAATGAAAGGGAATAGGAAACTCTCCTTCTTTCTTCTCCTCCCTTTCCTGGCCCATGGTTTGACTGTCAATAATCTTTGAAAAGGTGAGCGTTCAAAAAAATAAAGAATAAGAAGGTGGTGGGAGAACCCCAGGGTAAATAATGATGTAAAACAAAATAAATAATATAATAAACAATGAAAAAGAATAAAAGGTAAAGGACCAAGGTGTTGGGAGACCTACAGGGACTACACCAAAAGGAGGAAATAAAATGCTATCCAAAAATTAATTAATAAAAAGTATATAAGGTAAGTGCAGGTGAAGCCCTAACCACTGCACACTGCAGTCCCTTTGTGAGATGCCCTAGGAACTGCAGTCCCAGGCAACTCAGGGTATGGCTGCCACCTCTCCTGGCAGAGGATTTGCTCTGAAAGATCTGAGGGAAGTCTCTCTCTTTCCTACAGTCTGGGGGTCCTCATGGTTCTAACAATGGTGGCTCCAATGGTGTCCTGTCTACTCTTCTCCCACAGATAGAGGTGAACCAGCAGCAGAGATTTAAGCCCAAGGCATTAGTGTTGTTGCAGCTGCTCTTGGCAAGCAGGAGTCTCATATTACCTGGGCTCCCCTTGTGGACAAGTTTGAGTTTGAAAGCTATGTAGGAGTCCAGTGAGCTCCATGCTACAGTGACACCCAGCCAAGCCCAAAGGAATGCACATCCCTGATTGGGTTGATGGGTCACCTAGCATATAGTACTGAATGCAGGAGCTCAAGAAAGGAGAAAAAGGACAAAACATAAGAAATATATCTATATATATGGTCAATAAAGAAGAGGACAATCAAAAGAAAGAGGGACAACATAGTTGAAAAGAGATACTTCACAAGAAAGAGATACCTCAAGACCAGAATTTAATTTTTTTACTGAATAGTCCCAACTGAACATTCTTTTTAGGTCAGGAATGCATAGAATTTCTTAAATTCAAAATTTTAAAAACTCATAATTTAGCTAAAGCTCTTAGATCCTATGAATGTCTTCCTGTATCAAGTTTTGCAGTCTTCAGCTTTGGTTAGAACTAGAGCATTTTGAGGTTTCTCAGGATTGCTCATGTTGTCTGAAGACATAGCTTGAACACTGTCACCCATCACCCTTCCCTTCTTTTTCTCTCCCTGAGACTAAAGGTCACAGATGAAAGATACATTTCTGGTAAATGGGTAATTCATTTTAAAATTTAAAGTAATCCAACTGGAACCAATCACTAAAACTGCATTGTTGGCAACTAATAAAAACCAAATACTTTAGAAAAACTAAGTAGCATGAAATCTATAGGAGATAATAGGGCTACCTCATGAGGAAAAGGATGTATCACCATCTGGAAGTGAGACAGGAAGCAGTAAGTTCTCAGCAGAGAGCAGAAACCTTCTCTAGAAGCTGACTTAGTTAAACCCCAGTCCACTCTAGTGCCTGCATCTTCCAGGTCTTCATGCTACAATTTTTGATGAAGAGAATGAAACAAGCTAAGCTTGGGTCACAAACACAGAGCCCAAGACACTCACATTGGGTTTGCAAGGCTACTGGATCACCATGGGAATTAGGGAAGTTCTCAAAGGCACACACAGGTTGGCCAATGCATGTGAATTATTCTGCCAAAGGTCTAGATCAGACAAGATTGTCATGTCTGATATGGGAATTTAGGGTTGATAGCAGGGAAGGAAGGGAACGTGCAATCAGAAGCACTCAGTATGTGCTTATCACTCAAGCTTTGTCCCAACATCTGCAGAGCATGCACAAGGCTGTCAGTGCAGGTTAACATGGAGCAGACCATCTTTAAATCAAATCACCGGTGACCAATGGTCATCATCCAGTTCCCCATTTCTTTGAATTCCCAGCAGCAGCCTTCTAAAATTTAACAATCCCTTGTATTCTTTTCCGAAACCATGTGTCCTTACTGTCTTCCTCTACCATGTCTCACTTCCCTCCTCTGGCATTTTGGGATCCTTGCCCACAGCATCTCTTCCACTCAAAACACTCAGACCTTAATGTTGAATAAGTCATCATTTCTTTCCAGGATGCTGGTTTTTGCTTACTAAATATTACATTATTTCATCAATGTAAAACAGAAAGACTTAACTGAGATGTGAGATATATTCAAAGTCAAATTTCCCAAGAAAGAGAATCTGGTAGGCCCAGTTTGAGTCACATGCCCACCCCTGAATCAGCCTATCTGAGAAACCGTGCATTACAAAACATGACAAACTAAGACAACACATAACAGGCACTCCACTGTTTGCCATCACATTTGAGATGACAGACACCAGAGATTCTTTGGCATGTCTCCTCTTGTAATGTGACATCTGCATTATCTTGTCATGAAGCTGAGGATGACTGTGGTAACTTTGGGCTATGAAATATGATGGAAATGATGCTCTGCCTACCTGGCAGCAGAGTAAGGTTACAGGTCTGTGTCTAACACAAAGGAGGCTGGGAAGATCACACTGGTATTTTCCACTTGTACATATGGGGAGCCAGAGTATTGGCAGGTGGGTCAGATGTCAAAAAGTCAGAAAGGATGACTAATTCCATTGTGAGTCTATTGCAGGTGAAGTCTAGCCCTAAAGTCCATGAAGCCAGACAATCTTCCCCAGAGGGTTGACACAGGAACTACTGAGTTACCTGACAGAGAGCCAGGAAAGCACCCAATAAATCCTGTTGAAACTGGGTGCCCCTCCCCCACCCTTGGGTTGTGGCAGTTAGCCCCTCCCCTACCTCTCCCCTTTGGGGAGCATGGTAGTTGAAAACTCATGGCAGTTAAAAACTGTGGGAGGAAGCAGCTGTAGGAGGATTTGCATGAGAAGCAGAGAGAGGAGGAGGAGTGGGACCATGTGAAGCTGGGAGCTGAGAGATTTTGGGACCTGGAAAAGGATGCAAGAGTGAACCTTCCAGGGCTATTCGAGCATAGGGCCTGAAGGGGCAGAAGCCCCCTGGAAGAATAAGCTGGAGGTGATGAGGAGCCATGGTTTCCAAAAGAAGAGTGGCAGGCATGGAGAGTGTGACGCCACAACAAGGTGACATGGAAAGCTGGTACCTAGAGATGGTCAGGAATTTGGAAAGCTGATTCGTGCATCAGCAATTGTGGAAGTCTGAAGTACCTTGAAGTGGAGCAGTGCAGGATACTGGAGAGAAAAGAAGAAAACAGATGATACCAGAGAAAGGACTGGGCTTTGCAGAAGTTCCTACCCCTCAGGCTTGGAGGGGCAAAGGGGCACCATCTTGGACTGTGTCTTTGGGACCTTTGGGACTGAGAATGGTGACTGGAGTAAGATGACTGGCCACTTGTGACTTTAAAGACTTTTGTTTTCCCTGTTGAACTCCCATAATCCTGTTGTTAAACTGCATTTTGAGTGACAACTGCTACACATGGGTGATACGGACCTATGGCTTGTACGTTAGAGGTTTTTGCCTCGTTTTAGACATGAATTCAATATCAGAAACCTCACTCTCTCTCCTGCCCAAAAATACATAGTAAAACTACTCTGGACTCTCTCTCCCTTCCTTCCTGCCTTCCTCCCTTCCTCCCTTCCTTTCTCTTCTCTCCTTCCTTCCTCCCTCCCTCCCTCCCTCTTTCCCTCCCTCCCTCTCTTCTTTTTTACAGTTATGTGATTTTATTTTTAATTAATCATCTTGTTTACATATATATGGATATATAACTGTGTGATATATATTGCATCATTGTATTCCCCAGGATTTTCCCCCCACCCTACCGCCCATGAACCCTCATTTCAATCTTCTTGTGCTCCTCCTTTCTCCTATTTCTCCCTCTCCCCTCCTAATCCCTCCCTTCCTGTCCCAGCTCTGCTGCCTTATTTGACATTTTCTTGGCCTTTTCTTGCTATTCTATAACCCATCTATAGGTGAGATCATATGCTTTCTGTCTTTTCCTTTTTGACTTATTTCTGCTAATAATTCCTTCTAGATCCACCTATGTCTTCACAAATGCCTCATATTTGTAGGTTTTGATTGCAGAATAATATTCCATTGTGTAAATATCTACATCTTCAGCCATTTGTCAGTTTGGGGGCATTTGGGTTGTTTCCATATCCTGGCAATTGCTACCACATATGTATTTTCCCCAATGTTTGCTTTCAGTTCTGCTAGTAGTTGTCTTATGACTTGTGGTGCTCCTTTGTTCAGTGAATATATGTTAATAATTATAATGACTTTCAGGTGAATTAATCCCTTTATCAATAGGTAGTGACCTTCTTTGTCCTTTGTCACATTTTTATTTTGAAATCTGCCTTTTCTGTTATAATAATGACTACTCCTGCCTTCTTTTGGGAATCATTTGCTTGGAGGATTGTTTTCTAGTCCTTTATTCTCAGTTTGTGCTTATCTTTTGAGTTCAAATGTGTTTCCTGAAGGCAGCAGAATGCCAGGTTCTAGTTCTGGATCCAGTGTGTTACTCTCTGTATTTTAATTGATTAGTTTAGACCATTAACTTTAAAAGTGATTATTGATACTTGTGAATCATCATTTTGGGAATCTATTTACTTCCTTGTTTTGTTTATACTGTTTATTCTTCTGTTAGTTGTGTTTTTTCCCTCTCTTTTTTTGTAGGAAGAGAACAATTTACATAGGTAGGTATACATATAGCAATGCCATAATTACAAATTATAACCATGCAAAATAACATACTATTTACTGATGTGTGAATTAAAAGTTTCAAATATCACTGGAATGGCAAACATCAAGTTCAGTGTACTGATTATTATTTCTGGTAATGTATAATGGAGAATAGGATAGAGGAGATATCCACAGGTAGTGTCAACTATCTCTGTGGTGGTGATTTTTTTATTTATTTTTTTTAATTTGCATATATATATGTATTTATATTTATATTACATTATTGTGTACCCAGGGCTTTCCCACTTCCTAACACCTGTTAACCATCCTACTCTTTTGTGCCTTTCACCTCCCCCACCTTCTTCCTCCTCCTCCCCCCTCCATTGTTCAGTCCCATTGGTTGTTTTTATTTTTCTTACTCGTTTTTTAGTTTTTCCCTATATCCATCATATAAGTGAGACCATCCTGTATTTCTCTTTTTCTTTTTGGCTTATTTCTGCTAATATGAGTCTTTCTAGTCCCATCTATGTTGCTGTGAATGACATATGTTTGTCCTTCTTGATTGATGCGTAGTATTCCATCGTGTACATATACCACATTTTTTCAGCCAATCATCAGTTTTGGGGGATTTGGTTTGTTTCCAAGTCTTGGCAATTGTAAACAGAGCTGCAATAAACATACACATACAGGTGTCCTTTTGAATTAGTGTCCTCATGTCCTCTGGGTAGATTCCCAGTAGTGGGATTGCTGGGTCAAATGGTAATTCCATTTTCAATTGTTTGAGGATCCTCCATACCATCTTCCATAGTGGCTGTACCAGTTTGACTCCCACCAGCAGTGTAAGAGAGGTCCTTTTTCTCCACATCCATGCCAACATTTGTTGTCCATTTTATGTATATGGGCCATTATTACTGGTGTAAGATGGTATCTCAGTGTATCTCATATCAAAATCTCAGCTTTTGATTTACATTTCCCTGATTAATAGTGATGTGGAGCATTCTTTCATATGCCTATTAGCCATCTGTATTTCCTCTTTGGTAAAGTCTTCTTAGTTCTTCTCCCCATTATCTAACTGGATTTTTTGTTTTGTTTTTGTTGAACTGTAGGAGCTCTTTGTGAATCTTTGTTATTAGACCCTTGTCACTTGTCTGGAGGTCAGAAATTTTTTCCTAGTCGGTTGGGTTTCTTTTTGTTTTGTTTGTCTCTTTTGCTGTGCAGAAACTTTTTAGTTTGATATAGTCCCAGCTGTTTGTTTTCCTTCACTTTTTTGCCAGCTGTACATGTGTCCAGAAATGAATTTCTGAGGTTAAATTCATGAAGGGTTTTGCCCAGGTTTTCTTCTATGTATTTTTTGGTAGCAGGTCTCAAATCCAGGTCCTTTATACATTTTTTAGTTGATTTTTGTACAGGGTGTAAGAATGCTATCCTGGTCCATTTTTTTGCATATCTTGATCCAGTTTTCCCAGGACCATTTACTGAAAAGGTTATCCTTGTTCTAGAGTATGTTTTTGGACCCTTTCTCAAAGATTAGTTAACCATATGTGTGTGACTTTATTTCTGGGTATTCGATTCTGATCCATTGGTCTACTTGTCTGTTCTTGTACCAGTACCATGCTGATTTAAGTATTATGGCTTTGTAGTATAGTTTGACATCTGTAATAGTAATACCTCCATTCTCCCTCCTGTTTGTCAAAAGGGTTTTGGCTATTTGAGGTCTTTTGTTGTTCCATGTGAATTTCAGTAATTTTTGTTCTATCTCTTTAAAATATGTCATTGGGATCTTTATTGGAATTGCATTGAATCTGTAGATTGCCTTTGGTAGTATGGCCATTTTGATAATGTTGATTTTTCCAATCCATGAGCAGGGAATGTCTTTCCATTTTTCAACATCATCTTCTATTTCTTTTAAGAGTGTTTTACAATATCTTTGTATAGGTCTTTTATTCCTTTTGTTAGGTTTATTCCCAAGTATTTAATTTTCTTTGGTGCAATGGTAATGGGGTATTTTTTTTAATTTCTTCTTCTTAGATTGGTTCTTTGCATATATGAATGCTGTTGATTTTTGTATGTTGATTTTGTATCCAGTTACATTATTATTTCAATTAGCTTTTCTGTTGATTTTTCTGGGTTCTCTACATAGAATATCATATCATCTGCGTATAATGATAGCTTGACTTCTTCTTTCCCTATTAGGATATGTTTTATATCTTTCTCTTGTCTTATTGCTCTAGCTAGGACTTCCAGAACTATATTGAAAATGAGTGGAGAGAGTGGAGAGAATCTTGCCTGGTTCCAGACCTTAATTGAAATGGTTTAAGTTTTTCCACATTGAAGATGATATTTGCTGTGGGTCTGTCATATATAGCTTTTATTATGTTGAGGTTTGTTCCTTTTATACCAATTTTCCAGGGTTTTCATCATGAAAGGATGCTGAACTTTATCAAATGCTTTTTCTGCATCTATTGATATGATCATATGGTTTTTGTTTTTCTCTTTGTTGATGTGATGGATTATGTTGATTGATTTTTCAGATGATGAACCATTCTATGGGAGCCCATCTCAGAGATGAGAAACTTGTAATTTAAACCTTTTACAAGTTAAGCTCTTTGCCCCCTGCAGGAGGAACAAACTGGGAGCTGACCTGAGAAATCAGGGGACCCTAGGGGCGTAGCTCCCCAGACCCCAGGTGTAGGAGTGCTGAAGTCATGAACTGCATCATTATTAAGAAAGATTTGGGAGCCCAGTCGTCAAGATTCTTTATTTTAATTAAATTCTCTGTGAAAGGAATCATTGGAACGTTAGTAACGAGCTCGAGGCAAGGAGAACTTGATAAACTAGATAAGCTTTACAGCCAAGAAATAATCTTGGGTGACCTGTACCCAAATTAGCTATCATGATTCCCTAAAAATGATTGCTTAGGAATGTTTAGTAGTATCTAATGATAATCTATTTTCTGTTAAGATATGATTTCTGTCTTCCACTGAGATATTGCCCTCACGCGCTCATGAAATGCTGATTTCTGTCCCTCAATGAGATAATGCCCTCACATACTCATGAAATGCCTCTCCTCATGGAATGTTGAAGTAACTCCTTTAAACAATATAAAAGCTGCCTGAAAATCTAAAATAAACCAGCAGATTCTACTGCTCACTGAGTGCGTGTCTGTGTCCATCATTCGCCGGCCTGTGTTTTTCCTGCCCATCTGAAGCCTGGTACCCCACGGCCTCTTCCTTGCTCTGTTGGTCCGCGGCACCATTCCCTGTGCCCCTAGGATGAATCTCAGTCATGATGGTTGATCATTTTTATGCAATGTTGGATTTGGTTTGCCAGGATTTTGTTTAGCATTTTTGCATCTGTGTTCATTAGGGAGATTGATCTGTAGTTCTCTTTCTTTGCACTATCTTTATTTGGTTTTGGAATTAGCATAATGTTTGCTTCATAAAAGGTATTTGGTAGCTTTCCTTCTTTCTCAATTTTTTGAAAGAGTTTTAACAGTACTGGTGTTATTTCCTCTTTGAAAGTTTGGTAGAATTCACTTGTGAAACCATCTGGACCTGGGCTCTTGGTTTTAGGGAGAGTTATGATGACTGCCTCAATTTCACTGCTTGTGATTGACCTGTTTAAGTTTTCTATTTCTTCTTTGTTCAATTTTGGATGACTGTATTATTCTAGAAATTTGTCTGTCTCTTCCAGGTTGCTGTATTTGTTTGCATATAGATGTTCATAGTAGTCTCTAATTATCTTTTGGATTTTTGCTGGGTATGTTGTAATATCTACCTTTTCATTTGTGACCCTGTTTATTTGAGTTTTCTCTCTTCTTTGTAAGCCTTGCAAGGAGTTTATTAATTTTATTTATTTTTTCAAAGAACCAGCTTTTGGTTTTGTTTATCTTCTCAATGGTCTTTTTGGTTGCTATTTCATTAATCTCTGCTTTTATTTTTGCTATGTCTTGTCTTCTGCAGGATTTTGGATTTTTTGTTGCTCTTTTTCTAGGTCCTCAAGTTGAGAGAAAAGAGTATTTCTTTGGGCTGTTTCAATTCTTTTTATTTGGGCCTGTATTGCTATGAACTTTCCTCTTAATACTACTTTTGCTGCATCCCACACATTTTGGGACATTCTGTCATCATCGTTGTTTGCTTCCATGGAGGTTTTAATTTCTTCTTTGATTTTCTCTTTTACCCAGTGATCTTCCAGAAACTTGTTGTTCAGTCTCCATCTAGCGTTTACTTGCCTTGTTTTCTTTTCATTGTTGATTTTTAATATGAAGTCTTTATGATTGGAGAAAAAGGTTGGTATTATTTTAATCTTTGTGTATTTGTTCAGGTTTGTCTTGTGGCCTAATATATGGTCAATTTTAGAGAATGAACCATGTGCATTTGAAAAGAAAGTGTATTCTTTTCCTTGGGGGTGTAATGTCCTGCATATATCTATTAGGTTCATTTGGTCTAGCTCTTCCTTTAATGCTTTTGTGTCTTTGTGTAGTTACTGTTTTGTTGATCTGTCTTTTGTTGAGAGTGGCATGTTAAAATCTCCTACCACATATGTATTCTCACCAATATTTGATTTCAGTTCTACTAGTAGTTGTTTTATGAATTTTGGTGCTCCCTCATTAGGTACATACATGTTGATTATTGTTGTCTTTTTGGTGGATAGCCCTTTAACCATTAGGTAGTGGCCATCTTTATCTTTTGTCACTTTTTTTAATTTGAAGTCTGCTCTGTCTGATATTAGAATGGCAACCTCTGCTTTCTTGTGGGGGCCGTTTGCTTGCAGTGTAATTTTCCATCCCTGAACCTACAGTCTATGCTTATCCTTAGAGATCAAATGTGTTTCTTGGAGGCAACAGAATGTTGGGTTCTGCTTTCTGATCTAGTCTGCAAGTCTTTGTGTTTTGATTGCTGAGTTTAGAACATTGACATTTAGGGTGATTATTGATGTTTGAGATTCTAACATTTTCCTGGTGGTCATTTTGGGGTTTTGATTTGGTTTGTTTTTTGTTTGTTTGTTTTATTTGCTCTTCTTATGGTTTTGATCTTCAGGTCTCCTGCAAAATTTCTTGGAGTGAGGGTTTAGTGGTAGTAAATTTCTGGAGACTGTGCTTGCCGGAGAAGGTTCTAATTTTTCCTTCACAGAGGAAGGATACCTTTGCAGGGTAGAGTACTCTTTACTGGCATTTTTTTATGAGTATTTTGTAGATGTGACTCCATTCTCTCCTTGCCTGGAGTGTCTCTTCAGAAAAATCTGAGGTCAGTCTAATGGATTTTCCTTTGTGTGTTATCTGTTTCTTCTCTCTAGCCATTCTCAATATTTTTTCCTTATCTTGGGTTCTTAGAAGTTTTACAATGATGCGTCTCACTGTGGTTTTCCTTTCATTAAAGTAGCTTGGTGTCCTTTTAACTTTCTGCATGTCTATTTTCATTGCTTTCTTCAGATTTGGGAAGTTCTCCTCTATTATTATATTGAAAAGTCTTTCAGTTCCCATGACTCTCTCCTCTCCTTCGGGGATTCCTATTACTCTTATGTTTCTTTTCTTTAAGGACTCTGACATGTTACTGAGATTTTCTTCAGTCTTCTTACTTTTTTTCTCTCTTTTTCTTTATTTGTCCTCTCTATTTCTGTATCAAGTGTGCTGACTCATTCTTCTATTTCATCTAATCTGCTTCTATGGCTTTTTCCTGTATATTTGAGCTCCTCTATTGCAACCCTTCAATCCTGGTGTCCTTCAGTATCATTTTTAGGGATTCATTTTCATTCTTTATTTCATTGATTAGGTTATACATATTGATACTTTCTTTTTTATAATTTTCTACTTCTTCCCTTAATGCATTAAATGCTTTATCATTCTGTTGTCCTTTTTTTCTGATTTTTCTCTTATCTGTTGGAGTGCATTTAACATGTTAATGTTGGAATCTTTGAGATACACATCATTTCTTCAATGTCTCCCTTGGTGTTTTCTGGAGATTGTCTTTTCTTTGGTGGTGATGGATTATTTGCTGTAGGGCTTGCTTGCATGTGTACAGTTTTTCTCCTTACTGTGTTTTGCTTTCTGACTTGTTCTACATATTGAGAAACTATGGCTCTGGTGTTGATCAGCATGCTGATAGTAGTGTTTTTCAGATTTCAAGTAGATCTGTACTTTAGTTTACTAATTTGCACTGGCACCACTTGTACCACTTGCGCCCTCCCAGAGGCCTGGTGATGGTGCCAGTGACTTCCGACATCTCACCTGGGTTGGGGAAGGTCAGGCAGTTCCCTCAGGAACCCAGGTGAAGGGGGTGGCTCTCTGGATCTATGGCGGCAGCAATACAAGGAACAGGCCATTGCAGAGGCCTGGTTCCAGTGTTAGTGACTTCCAGCATCTCTGTTGTTTGTGGTCTTTAGACTTCTCGTAGTATTTCTTGGAGTGTGGGTTTAGTGGTAACAAATTTCTGGAGACTTTGCTTATCTGAAAGGATTTTAATTTTTCCTTCATAGAGGAATGAAAGCTTTGCAGGACAGAACAGTCTTGGCTGACATTTTTTGTCTTGTAGTTTTTTGAAAATGTGGTTATAGTCTGTCCTTGCCTGGAGTGTCTCTTCAGAGAAGTATGAAGTCAGACTAACAGGTTTTCCTTTGTACAGTATCTATTTTCATTCTCTGATCACTTTCATTATTCTTTCCTTATCTTGGACTCTGGGACATTTTATGATGATGTGTCTTGCTGTGGTTTTTCTCTCATTAATTTGTTGTCTTTCTTGTTTCCTGTACATCTATTTTCTTTTCCTCAGGTTTGGGAAGTTTTCTTTCTTTATTTCCTTAAATAACCCTTTCAGTTGCCAAATTTTTCTCTTCTTTTTCTGGGATTACAATTACTCCTATGTTTCCATCCTTCAAGAAATCTGATAGATCTCTTGGAGTTTTTTCTGTCTTCTTCCTTTGTACTTCTCTTTTTCTTTCTTCATACTCTCTATCTCATTATCTTTGAGTGTACTGATTTGTTCTCCTTTTTCATCTAATCTATTCTCATGGCTTTTCCCTGTATTTTTAGCTCCTTTGTTGCTCCTCTTATAAACTGGTTCTCTTTCTGTTTCTTTTTTAGGGTTTCAATCTCATTCTTCAGTTCATCAATTATGTTACTATTACTGATGCCTTTTTATGTATTTCTATTCTCTTAACTCAATGATTTCTTCTCTTAGTTCTTTGAGTGTTTTTGCTATGCTGAGTTTGAATTCTTTGTATGGTATTTCTTCAATGTCATCCTTGATGGTTTCTGGAAGTTGTCTTTGCTTTGGTATTATTTTCCATAGTGCTTGCTTGAGTATTTGCATTTTTCCTCCTTCCTGTGTTTTGCTTTCAGGTTTGTTCTTGTATTGGGCTACTATGGTTCTTGTATTGGTGGCATGGTAATTAGAGTCCTTTACCAGGTTGTGATTAATTCTCCTTTTGTACCTATGCTACTGTGGTGATTGATTTCTTTGTTTTTGTTGGCTGTTTTGAGGGACCTGGTTCCTTTGCACTCAGAGAGGGCGATGGGAAGATGTGGCTTCTGCTACAGAATTTGCTTTCTTTTGTCTTTGTATTTCTGTCTTTTAGGCTGATTGTCTAGCTTGTTCTTCTGTTTTTCTCTGAGAGTATGTACCTGGGAGTAGCTTTAGCTGATAGTGGTACTGAGGTTGTTGGTTTACACTCTCCCCATTTTTTGAAATTGCTTACATATGTGTATGCATGTATTTATTTATTTATTTTCTATTTACTCATTGCTTTTGGTTGGCTGTTGTGACAGACTGGTTCCTTTGGAGTTAAAAAGGATAGTAGGCATGCTTGACTTTTATTACTTCCTTAGGTTTGTTGGGTGTATGCTACTTTTTCATGTTTCCCTGAGACTGCTTTTCCTGGGAGTGGCTTTATTTGGTAGTGAGTCTGGGGTTTGTTATTTGTCCCCTATTAGGCAGAATAGTTTTGTTCTCACTATTCTGCTCTGGCTGTTGGTTTCCTTGCCTGAGCCAGGGACATACTATCAACACTGGCATGTCAGGAATTTCCGGCATTGCCGGATTCAGTTCCCAAACCTGAAGGGCTCCCGGCCCTTGGGTCTGCTTCCCTGGATGTGACAGGAGAGTTCCCTCTTTCTCTTTTACTTTCTTTCTTTTTTGACTTTCTTCTTTTCATTTCTTTCTTTCCTTCCTTTTATTTTTCCTTCTTTCTTTCCACTTCTTTTCTTTCTTTTTCTTTTTTCTTTTCTTCTCCCTCCTTCCCCCTCCCCCCTCCTCATTTCCCTCCCTCTCCTTATTCCCTCCCCTTTCCCTATCTTCCCCCTCTCCTTTCCCTGCCCTCCCCTCCCTATTTCCCTCTTTTCTCCCTCACCCTTCCCCTTTCCCTCCCTTTCTTTTCCATCCTCTCTTCCTTCTTTATTTCTTTTGAGTTTCCATCCTTCTTTATTTCTTCATAAATATGAAAGAACAAATTGAACTCAGTTCATGCTCCTACCTCTTGTACTCAAGAGTCTTTACTGCACAGTTGGATTTGTTGCATCAATCTGTGAGCAAGTAAATTCCCTTTTTTATAGTGCAAAGATTTGGTTAGAGTGTCACTTCTGTGGTTACATAATGCTACCTTGAGCAGAGTTGCCTTAACCTTGCTGGGTCTTAAAAAAAAAACTGAGGTTTCTGAGTTGATGTATCAGTTGGTTCTTGCTGTGTAACAACATCTGTCCCATGATGTAATGGTTTAAACAGTATTTATTATTGAACATGATTCTGGGCATCACTACACATCTCTGCTGACCTGTCTAGGTGTGTCTAATCTTAACTGAGTTTGCTTAGGAATCTAGATTTGTTGAAAGTTGTCTAGAATTTGCCTGATCTATGACCTCAGCCATAATATGGTGACTGGATGGCTCTCAGCTAAGTTGCTAGTGATGACTGTATCTCATCAGTCAACAGACTAATCTCAGTTTGTTCTCACAGTGGTTCCATAGTTTTCTAAAAGAAAGTGTGCAAACACACAAAACCCTCAAAGCCCAGGCTGATAATGGGTGCCCTGTCACTTCCACTGACTTCTGTTGGTCAAAGCTGATCACGGAAATAAGCCAGGGTCAGTGAAGGAAAACTAGACTGGCCTTTTGATTGAGGTTGTGCATAAAACTGTGGCAGCTATTGAAATGAAGAACTTATCTTCTCTGGTAGTAATTTGTTGTCTCTGAGAACCTTCTAAGCCCCATCTTCAGAAACTCCTAGAGAAAAGAATTTTCTTCTTTCCACTAAAAATCTGATGGTTCATAATGTAGATTCCTTGTATATTCCTCTCCCTCAGGTCCAGAAAACATGAGATTCATTTCCCTAGCATCTAGTGTGTTAAAGACAAAGACATTTTACTTAAATTGCCCAAAGAAAAAACAAGTGTGAAAAAAAATAGGATGAAAGGAAAAGAAAAAAGAAATCTGACAGTCTGAGAAAGGTTTGTAATATGAAAACAGAAGTCAGTATTGAAATAAATTCTCAAATTTTACACATACTTTAACAAGTTTATTATAATCTCCATATTCCCTAAAATAATCACCTAAGTGTATGCATGAAGAGAGACTTGAGTTTGACTAAAAGCAGTTTCTGGGGAGATTACAGGAAGACAGAGTCTGGTGGGTAAAACTTAGAGGCTACAATCCAGTGGAAAATATCAGCCTTTACTCTCTATTGTTTTATACCCACTAGCTTGAGATCAACTTGTTCATATTATATGAGCAGCAGATTGTATGACTTATTTTAAACAAAGTATCCATGGCAAACCTCCCTACCTCCAGAACTAGTTAGAAGGTTTCACTGACAAGCCCTTTGTTGTACTGAGTACCAGGAAAGCAGGAAATCCATCTCCTTCTTACCAAAAGTGTTTTAGAGATTCAATCATAAAAGAAGCACTGAAAAAAATTTTCCATCCTGTCTGTTCTCTAGGCCCCTCAAAACCCTAGACTAAGTAAA
>PVHY01028896.1:0-14793 GCA_004024945.1 Uropsilus gracilis | reverse complement strand
TGAATGTCCTGATCATTAATGCTAGATTTAACTTTTCAGATAATCTTCTGTCAATCATAAAAATTAATTTCTTTATCCTCTTTATTTTATTTACCTAAGACCAATAAAACACATATTTTGCATAGCATATATTACTTATGTTAACCTTTGCATGAAAAGTTAGGTTGCAATGTTAAGAAATAACTGAGTGCTCAGGACATGCTCCTCTATGGTCAAGAAGAAAAACTATTCTATTGTTGAAAATTGAAAATAAGTGAAACATTTTTCCTTTGTCTACATCTGAACAAGCAGGAAATCAGGAAACCAAAGTTAAATGCAGCCCTTATCTGTTAAAGTCCTAACTAATGTCCCAAGACAACCAATTTCCTTACTGAGACATTGGAGTTAAGGGACTCATTAACTTAAGGACTACACTTGGACATGGTTCTCAGTCACCTCCAAATGTCACTTTTATGAGTATGGAAAGGGGAAGTAGAAACTTCAGGGAGAGAGACAACAATAAGATAAAGACAGTATTATAGACTTGATAATTACAGAAAGTAAAGGCAGAAGTAATTCATGGATTGCCATTTCTAAAACAGTCTCCAAAGACTATCCCACATCATTCTAGATTCTGAGTTTGTCATTTTATTCATGTCAGCAGGAAAAACCACCGATGTATCAACTGACAGCATGAACACAAAAGCATATTTTATCAGTAGTTTAACTTACCTTTACAAATTGTGGTTTAACTGTTGAAATACAGTGGCAGAAAGAAGGAAATCTTGAGTAAATAATATGGTTTTAGGAAATGTCATTGAAAGGCAAGAAAAAGGACATATCATGTCTTGTTTTGCACCAAACTTGCCATTTTTTTCCTAAAAAGCTAATGCAAAATCAGTACACATTCATTTCAAATAGACATCTTAAAATATATTTAATTTTTTGACATAGTTCAAAAACATTCCATTGGTAAATTCTAGTAAACATTTTAATAATATTTCTATTTTTAACATCATCTCTTGTTGGTCAGAGAAGACATTTTAGAGATAATAAACAAAACATCTTCTTAAATTCACATGAAATCCATTTTTTATTTGTATGTGTTTTCTAATAAGCCTCCTAGGTTATAGCAATTTGTCATTGGAGAGATGAATTCATAACCTACTTTACTTTGATATTAGGAATAATGGAGTTGTTGATTATTTAAAATATAATTATGCAGGCAATAATGCTGCCTTTCCATGTAGCTTAGAACAGTTGGGGCCTATTTGTTGGCTAATTAAAAAAGAAATAATGATATTTGATATTTCAATATGCCTAAATGAAAGAATGAAACGGGACCTTTAAAGAATTTATGTAGAGAAGGGCAGTGAGCCTTTCATTCATTATTGCTTACCTGAGTACATTTTTCACATAATCACATTCACTTATTTGAAGAAAAGATAATTTTCTGGAGCATATTCCTAAAGGCTTGCTTCACCTGCTGATTTCTTAAGGTATATATGAAAGGATTCAAGAGAGGAGCTACTGACGTGTTGAGCACAGCTACTCCTTTGCTTAAAGTCACCCTCTCTCTTGCAGAAGGCTTAATGTACATGAAGATGCAGCTGCCGTAAGAGAGGGAGACCACTATCATATGGGAGGAACAAGTTGAAAAGGCTTTTTTCCTCTGACTTGTAGAAGGAATTTTCAGGATTGTGCGAATGATATATGTATAGGAGAGTATAACCAATGTTAAGGTGACCATGAGTGTTACCACAGCTAAAAGAAATGCCATAATTTCTAGAAAGTGAGTGTTTGTGCAGGAAAGCTGCAGAATTGGAGAAGAGTCACAAATAAAATGGTCAATTACATTGGAGTCACAGAAATCCAAATGCAGAAGTATGATGATTGGTGGAAAGATGATCAGGAAACCTGCAAACCAGGAGCTGAAGACAAGAAGGATGCAGACCCTGCTGTTCATGATGGTGGTATAATGCAGGGGTTTGCAGATGGCCACATAGCGATCATAGGACATGGCAGCCAGAAAGTAAAACTCTGTCACCCCAAAAAAGATGACAAAAAATAACTGAGCCACACAATCATTATAGGAAATGGTTTTGTCTCCTGTCACAACGGTGACAAGGAATCTGGGAATGCACACAGAGGTGAATGATATTTCTAGCAGGGAGAAGTTCCGAAGGAAGAAATACATTGGAGTCTGCAGATGGGGATCTGAAAGGGTGAGGATGATAATAATCAGGTTCCCAGTCACACTCAGCATATAGGTAACAAGAAGAAACACAAAAAGTACAACCTGCCACTGGGGGTCATCTGTCAATCCAAGAAGAATAAACTCTTTGACTTGTGTGTGATTTTTCATTTTTCTTCTCTATGATAATATTCTTTGTTTTAACTATAAAAATGAAAAAATAATAAAACTTTGACATTGGCAAAGATTTCAAATTAATATATTATTAATATATTTAGCATAAAATATTTAATATATCATATATATTTAATATATATAATATATTATATGTATAAATTATTACATAATTTTTATAAATAAATACTTTTTCATGTTTCCAAACATTTTACAATATTCAGGTGCAATCCTGTTATCCATTTGATTAAGAATAGTTGATAATAGTGTGCAGAAGCAGTTAATATAAGGCAGGATATTCTCAATCTAATCCTAAAGTCTGCTGTTTAATTGATTCTAGTTTAAATTACTAACATGCCTTTTATGTAAGATTATAAAAATATTTTCTATAAAGCTTCTTTTGCTTCTGTAAAGCAAAAGAGACAATAACCAAACAAAAAGAAACGCAACCGAATGTTAAAAAAAAAATTGCCCTCCATACAAGTGATAAGGGTCTGATAACACAGATCCACAAATAACACGTGTAAAAAATTTTTTTAAAAGCAAAAAACCTACTAAAAATGGGGCAAGGAGCTAAAAAGACACTTCTCTAAAGAAGAAATACAAATGGCCAATAGGAATATGACAAAATGCTCAACATTGTTAATAACGAGTGCAAAAACAGAATGAATACCATCTTACACCAGTAAGAATGCCCCAAATTTAAAAAAAAAAAAAAAAAAAGGTAACAACAAATGTGTTTTGTGCAGTTCATCGTGAGGCTACTCTATCATAAATACAGCAGGATTTTTACTTTAGTATAAATTTAATTTTTGCAAAATTCAGTGTTTGTTCATAATTTCAAATGGACTTAAGCTTTTCCACAATGTTACTTGTCATTGTCCTAGGATGATAAAATGGAAGGGTTTACATTCAAAGTAAGTTTTCGTTCCAAATGACTCTCTCTGGCTTCTAGCTTTTGAAGTTATAAAGAATTTATTTCCTTTAAAGATTATTTTCTGTACTCATTAGTTTCACATACATCTAGTATCAATTTTTAGTATTCAAATTTTCAAATAACATGCCTATGTCTGCTAATTTCATTTTTTTCCAACATTCTTCAGAGCTTTCAAAAGGAATTAAATTTTTTGGATTAGCCATCTAATTTAGTATATATTGAATTTACTCAAAATGTTCAACTTCAAAAATTACTGGAAAGAACATATTGCTTTCATTACCTGTTCTTTGTGTTCATTTAATGTTTTTTTTCCTTTTTGCCTATATATGATAGGTGATAACTTTCAATATGTATAAAACCCACATTTTGAAAAACTGAAACAAAAAGTTTACATCTACTCAGTAACAAGAAAACATCAAATAAATTGTTTTGACTCTTATACAGAAATTACTACATGGGGTCCTAACATTGACTATATCAAAATGTTTTTTAAGCTATCTAGACCAGAGCATAAAATTAGTTTTTCTTTTCAATAAAAAAAATGCTACATTAAACTATTATAAATTTTTTTTAAAGTTTCATTTATGTATATCACATAACAGCATGGTTTAATATAATTCACAATGTGTTATGTATATACTTATGTAACATAAAAATATTATTAGAGATTTTTTACTGAAATAAACTACCAATGATATACTTACTTTTATTGTGGCTAAGACAGTTTTAGGTACTGTCATTTCTTACTACTCCTTTAGCTTTTTAAAATATGCTTTCTTTGTGATTCTTTAAGTCTTTGTTCTTCCTTTTGCCTCTTAGATCTGTAACAAAACATTCAG
Organism: Uropsilus gracilis; assembly: GCA_004024945.1. Lineage (NCBI taxonomy): Eukaryota > Metazoa > Chordata > Mammalia > Eulipotyphla > Talpidae > Uropsilus > Uropsilus gracilis. The sequence continues at coordinate 10,670 of PVHY01028896.1, read as the reverse complement.
AATACTGACAACAAAGAACGATTTATGTTGTCTACATGCTGCCAGAAGGATATTAACTAAATTTCTCCAGGTTCTGAGTTACCAGAATATATTATTTTGATACTTGAAGTTAATTGTTGTTGAAATGAAGACTAAGGATAGTGTTTCCAAACTTGATCGACCAGACAATATAACCTCTGTTGTGCGGTATTGCTAAACACAAGCTAGCCATAACTTTACTCCATTGATGGGCTCAGGGGGATTCCTTGAAGAAATAAACAAAAGATACCACGGAGATTGGTGTTCTCAAGATACCAAGCATTTAATAAGAATGAGAACTATTACACAATTTAGAACAGAATGTTTAGGTGATAGAGGTCTGAAATGAGAATTGAAAAATATAGTGATACATAAACACAAATGGAAGTACCTTAATGGTGGAGTGACAGCCATCAGCCAATTCTAAATGACAACAAACCGTTGCAACAAGTGCATTGTTAAGAATTCATTCATTGACATTAATATGTGGAAGACAAGGTAGCTAAACTAAGACTCAGAAAAAGAGAAATTTAAAAAGTAACCCATTTAGCTTACTACAGAATGAAGCACCAAGGTTGGGTGAGGCTGGGGGCGGGGAAAGAACAAAGAGGGAGGGAAGCCCAATGGACTGTGGATGTGGAATATGGGTGATTTGGTGGTGGGTGCATCATGGTTGCAAAACTGATGGTAGCCACCAGTTAAATTAAAAATGAATTAATTAGATTAAAAAACATTAATTGTGATGATGTTTAGTACATGGGCTGAGTCCTTCATTATTCCACAACATAAGAGATGTCAGTCTTGTCTTTAAACTTTTATATCTTTCACTCAATGATGGCCTTAAAACCATAACATAATTAAAATTATTTTCATTTATTCAGTTAATAATAACTTTTGAATACTTATTCTGTGTTAGACTCAAATTTAGGGGCTGAGTATAAAAGGATGATCTCTGCATAATTTTTATATCTTGCAGAAAAGTTTAGAACTTTTACATTATTGGAAATCTCAGAGTCCATCTCTCCTGTTAAATGTAAAAAATATTATCCCATTAATGTTATGAGCTGAGAATATATTTGTAATATCCCATTTATTCTCATTTTTCAAGATTTATATTTATATGCTATTTAATCCAGGAATTTCATAAAATGTAACTGTTAGTTTAAATGAACATTGGTAATATGATTTGTTCTAAGTACATCCATGTTATCATAAAGTTGTCAAATTTGTCCTTTTGAATTGACAATTAATATTCCATTGTGTGTGTATCCGTGTATACACACACACACAAACACACACATCGTTTTCAATCAGTCATCTGTTTTGGGAAACAAATGGTTTCACTAATATATGGGATATAGGAAAAATAAACAACGCTATGAGAAAAAGTCAAAATAAGCTAACAACCAAGCTGAATATACAACTCAGGGGATGGGGGCGGGAACGATCAGGGAGGGAAGGTTTTGGGTGAACCCTGGGGATTTCAAAGATGTGTAATTTATATATAAATAAATTATTTTATATAAAAATAAATGGTCTTTGAGATTATTTAAATATCATAAACGACTAGATGTTGGGATAAAAAAATTCCTTTAACTCTGTGTTTTTACTGAGTCTGGCAAACATACAGGCAAACATCAGGACATCAGGAGAATAAAAGTCAAAACTTAATAACATATGGGTAGATGATTTATATGTTTATAAATTCTAAAATAAAATTGTGTCAACTGAATTTGTGTCCTTTGCCAAGGGTTCTAGAACATAAAGAATATGTGAGGATTTGACATAAGAATGTAGATTTATTATTTTATATACTGATGAACTGATAAGCACTGATAAACCTGGATAATATCTTACAAACTGCATTACTGAAGTTAAAAAAAGAATACTGTTTATTCTTTCATTGGAGAAAGGACAAAAACTTAGGGAATCATACCAGCTTCAGCTTAGTTACTAGGGCTTTCAGTGCTCTCAAGTCAAACTCATCTTCTTTCTTTAACTACTGACAATAAGGCCTTCTAAAGGCCCATAGGGTTTCCATTGATATTTGTTCCACCCAGCAAGGTGACATGCCTTGGAAAAGGTCTACTCAAAACACATTAACAAAGGCCATTTCACACTTTTGGAAAATTAATTCCACATATATAATTTCTCAACAAAGATATCAAGACTATTTATGTTTCTGTGATACACATGAACTTATTCAAGGCACGTGAGTAAGAAAAGCAGAGTGTATAGTGAAGGGATTGTTAAACAGCAACAATTTTTTAACTAAAGGTGCAATAATCTAATAAAAATAAAAATCAAATCAAGAATTTGTTCCAAAATCCATGAACTTGTTCATATTTAGTTATATAACAATATCTATGTATTACATTGATATTGTGGGAAATTGCTTAAATATAGTATATCATCTTAATTTAATCATATAAGGAAAGAAAATAAGTTTCATACTATTTTTAATATTTGAGAGCCCCATCCTAAAATAAAACAAGAAAAAAATAATAATATGTATGTCTCTTGTTTGCATGAAAGAGACCCAGGAGTTCTGAGTAATTCTCTGAAAACGGTAGAAAGGCTCCTTTAAATATCATCTTCATGAAGACATAGGAAGATGCTAAGTTTGGGTGAGATTACCAAGTGAAGCACAGTGATGGTGGTTATGCAGGCCTAAGTCAATGCCCTCTTCATTGATTATAGTTTTAGACGTTTGGTCATCTTTTATTTCTTGGTATAGGGAGGGAGAAACACTTAGAAATGGATATGCTTCTTAAAAGCATAACTGTCTTACAAAAGGCTCTTACACAGAACTTTTCCTTGCTCTTTCAAAAAAATTAAGACAGCATAATAGTTATGCTAAGTAGGCATATTTTGGGGTATTTATGTTAACCTTAGTTTACATCTCCAATACCCTATTTTCAAGTAAATTAATACAGGGTTCAAAGTTAGTGTTTTGTTTTATTTACTCATACTTTTTCATCTTCGTTGAGACAATGTTAGTTTTCTCCACTGTACATATTTGCAAGTAGATTTATACATCTGCAGATATTATCACACCTACTACCAATGTGTTCATATTCTTTCACTAGAATCCATTGGGTCCCATTCTCTCTTTGTTCTTTATCCCTACTGACCCCACTATGGTAACATCCATTATCGTCAGATTCCTGAAGTTTAATTTCATCTAGTTTTGTTTTTCTCTATTGTTCATATCTTAATGATATTATCCAAACTTTCTTTCCCTTCTAACTTACTTTAGCAAAATTATCCCCAATTCATACCTGTTGTCACAAACGGAAAATTTAATCTTTATTTCTTATATTTGTGTTCCATTGCCATTGTGTATATATGTGATTTCTTTCTCTACTTATCAGTCCATGGGCACTTAAGCAGTAGCCAGTTTATAATAAGTAATGCTACAATAAGCATAAGAATGCATTTATCATTTCAAGTAAGTGTGTTTCTGTTCTGTAAGAGAAGAATTTCTGGATGATACAGAGATTTTCTTTTAATATTTTGAGGTCTCCAAATCATTTTCTGAAGTGGCCAGACTAGTTTCAAGTACCACCAGCTGTCTACAAAAGCTTATTTTTCTCCACCAACGTTTGCTGTTTTTATTCTTTTTAAAAAAATTTTTTTTGAGACTAGGTCTCACTATTTTTCCCTGTGGAACTGCAGGCTCATGTTGCCCAGGGTATCTCAGACTTAAGCAGTCCCCAGCCTCAGCTTCCCAGGTAGCTGGTAGCGCACGCCACCATGCCCAGGTATATTTTTTTGGAACTAGGTCTTGCTACATGTCCCCGCCATGACTCGGACCATGATCCCTGACCACAGCTTCCTAGGCTGCTGCTTACAGGCATGCGCCACAATGCCTGGACTTGTTGATTTTATTCTTTTTGATATCAACCATCCTTACTAATGTGAGGTGGTAACTCATTCTGGTTTTGATTTGTGTTTTTCTTATAGCAAATGATGAACATTTTTTATGTGTCTGTTAGCCATCTGTATATGTATGTTCTCTAGCCTATTTTTATTGACATGCTTATTTTCTTTTTGTTAGTAGAATAAATTCTTTGTAGATTTTTCTTATTAGAAAAGAAGAACAAATGAAGTTAAGAGCCAGTAGAAAGAATGAAATAATGAACATCAGAGCAGTTATAAAATAGAAATAAAAAGGACAGTTCGAAAGATCATAATAACAAAATAAGAGGGGAAGTCTCCTAATTCATTTTATGAGGCAAACACTATCCTGATTCTGAAGCAAGATGAGGACAAGGACATTATAAAAGAAAATACTACAGATCAATATCTCTCAAGACATGAATGAAAAGGTCTTCAGCAAAGTTGAGCAGAGTTCATCCACATATAGAAAGGATCATGCACTAGAATTAAGTTGGATTTTTTTTGGCCAATTGTTGAACCAATGGTTCAGATTACACAAATCAATGATTGTGTTCACATCAACAAAATGAAGAATAAAAATTGCATGACACCTCAGTAGGTGCAGAAAAAGCATTTGACAAGGTGCATTAAACACTTATGATTTGAAAAAGACTCAATAAGATGGACATAGAAGGAAAGTAGCTCAACACAGTAAATATTTTGTACAACAAACCTACAGCTAAAATCCTACTCAGTGGTGAAAACTGTTTTCCTTCTAATGTCAATAACAAGGCAAGATGTCCATTACCACAATGATTTAACATAGTGTTACGGACTTAACTGAGCAACTAGAAAAGAAAAAAGAAGAATCCAAATGGTAAAGGAAAAAATGTACATATCACTATTTGTAGATTATATTAAAAATCCTAAAAGAGGCCACAAAAAACTATTAGAAATAATTAATGAATAATGTAAATAAAAGACTACAAATTCAATCTAAAGCTAACTACATTTTCCCAAGCAAATAGTGAATATCAGAAAAAAACATTAATAGAGCAGACATTTTTATAGTTGTACCATTAAGAAGTAAAAAGCAATAAATATTTTTATTTTAAATAATTTATTTATATATAAATTTCACATCTCTATGATCTCTGAATTCACTCCCCGTCCCTGACCCTTCCCATCCTGCTCCCTCCCCCCCAAGTTGTGTATTTCAATTTGGTTGTTGGCTTGTTTTGACTTTTCTGCATGGATTTTTGTTGATCTTTCCCATGTCCCATATAGTAGTGAAACCATTTGGTTTCTATCTTTTTCTTTTGACTTGTTTCTGCTAATATGATTTCTTCTAAGTCCATCCATGTTATCATAAAATTGTCCAATTTGTCACTTTTAATTGAATAGTAATATTCCATTTTGTATATATATACCATATTTTTTTCATCCAGTCATCTATTTTAAGCTTTTTGGTTTCTTCCATGTCCTTGCAATTATAAATAGTGCTGAAATAAACATCCAAGTACAGGTGTCCCTTTGTACCTACATTGAAGTAACCTTTGGGTAAATTCCCAAGAGAGTAATTGCTGTGTCATATGGTAGTTCCATTTTCAGTAATTTGAGGGCCCTCCATACAGCTTTCCATAGAAGTTGGACTAGTTTACATTTGCACCAGCATTGTAAGAGTATTCTTTTCTTGCCACATCCTTGCCAGCACTTGTTGTTGCCTGTTCTTTGAATGTGGGCCATTCTCACTGGTGTAAGGTGCTATATCATTGTGATTTTGATTTGCAGTTCCCTTATTGCTAGTGATGTTAAGCTATTTTTCAGGTGCCTGTTGGCCATTTGTATTTCCTCTTTGGAGAAGTGTCTATTTAGTTCTTCTCTCCATTTTTTGATTGGGCTTCTTGTTTTGCTTTTATTTAGTTGTGTGAGCTCCTTGTGGATCTTTGTTATTAAACCTTATCACTCTTGTGTAGTGCAAATTGTTTTTCCCCTTTGGTTGGGTTTCTTCTTTTTTAAATTTTTAAAATAAAAGCAAATAATTTATTTATATATAAATTTCACATCTTTGTAATCCCCAGGATTCACCCCCCCCCCAACTATTCCCCCTCTGTCCCTCTCCCCTGCCCTGAGTTGTGTCCTTCAGTTTGGTTGTTAGCTTTTTTTGACTTTTCTTCATAACTTTTTGTTTATCTTTCCAAAGTTCCATATAATAGTGAGTCAATTTTGTGTTTGTCTTTATCTTTTTGACTTGTTTCTGCTAATATGATTTCTTCTAGGTGCATCCATGTTATCATAAGTTCACCTAATTTGTCATTTTTAATTGATGAATAATATCCATCAATTAATATTTGTGTATATATACCACATCTTTTTCATCCATTCATCTGTTTTGGGACCTTTGGGTTGTTTCCATGTCCTTGCAATTATAAATACTGCTGCAATAAACTTCCGGGCACAGGTGTTCCTTTGTACCCATACTGACCTCTCCTTTGGGTAGATTCCCAGAGGAGCGATTGTAGGGTCAAATGGTAATTCCATTTTCATTACCTTGAGGGTCCTCCACACTGCTTTCCACAGTGGCTGGACCAGTTTCTTTTAGTTTTTTTTTGTTGTCTCTTTTGCTGTACAGAAGTATTTTAGTTTGATGTAGTCTCATCTGTTTATGGTTTCCTTCATTTTTTGCCATCTTCAGATGTTTCCAGAAAGGCATTTCTGAATTGTATTTCATGAGGATTTTGCCCAAGTTTTCCTCTATGATGTTATGGTTTCAGGTCTGACATCTAAGTCTTTTATCCGATTTGAGTTGATTTTTGCACATGGTGTGAGGGAGTTCTCTTGGTCCATTTTTTTGCATGTCTTAGTTAAATTTTCCCAGCATCATCTATTGCAGAGGCTATCTTTGTTTCAATGTAAGTTTTTTACTCCTTTGTCAAAGATTAGGTGACAATATATGTATGGTTTTATTTCTGGGTCATTGGTCTGATTGTTTTTGTACCAGTACTAAGCTGTTTTAATTATTATGGCTTTGTAGTATAGTTTGAAATTTGGTATTGTAATTCCTCCATTTTCTTTTTTTCTGGTCAGGAGGCTTTTTGATATTCGGGCTCTTTGATTATTCTATGTGAATTTCAGTAATTTTTGTCCTATCTCTTTAATATATGTCATTGATATTGTTATCAAGATTGCATTGAATCTGTAAATTGCTTTTGGTAGGATGACCATTTTAATGATATTAATTCTCCCAATCCATAAACAGGGAATGTCTTTCCATTTGCTTATGTCTTTTTCTATCTCTTTTAGCAGCATTCTAAATTTTTCTTTGTATAGTTCTTTCATGTGTTGTTAGGTTTATTCCCAGGTTATTAATTTTTTTTGGTGAGATGGTAAAAGGGATTGTTTTTCTGATTTCTTCTTCTTCTATTTGACCTTTTGTGTATAGGAAAGCTGACAACTTCTGTGTGTTGCTTTTGTATCCAGCTACCTTGCTGAACCAGTTTATTATTTCAAGCAATTTTTCTGTGGATTTTTTGGTGTTATCTTATAGAGAATCAAGTCATCAGCATATAATGATAGCTTCAGTTCCTCTTTACCTATTTGTATCCCTTTTGTGTCTTTCTCTTGCCTTATTGTCCTAGCTAGAACTTCCAGTGCAATGTTAAAGAGTAGTGGAGAGAGTGAGTATCCTTGCCTGATTCCAGATCTTAACTGGAATGGTTTTATTTTTTCCCCATTTAGGATGCTGTTTGCCGTAGGTTTGTCATAGATGGCTTTTATTATTTTGGATATCTCAGTTTTTGATGTCAATCTAAAACCAGAAGTTTTTCCTTGAATCATGGTGCCCTTATATGCTAATGGAATCAAATATTGTTCTAAATCTTTTGACTTATCCAGATAGGTATTTTACAACTTGAATCTAGCTTCCATAATTTCATTGAATTTATGGAAGACTCCTTTAGGTTATGAAAGAGATGAATTATTTGCTCAGTGTTTTAAATAAATCAAGAAACAGCAACGTAAAGAATGAAACATTCCTGGAGGAAAGTCTTTGACTCCTGGAAAATATTTGTCCTATTAATTTTGAGATGCATTGTTATTTTAGACTAAATAGTCTATATTAAGATATTTTCTTTTAGGAATAATTTAAAATGTAAATATACTAGTCTAAAATATTTCATCATTACTTCTCTCTACAAGCTATCTATACATATATGCATATTTCATGCATCAGTGAAAAGCTCACAGTGAATAATATCTTTTACACTGTATCTTGGATTTTTATACCTTTTTCTACTTTCCCTTATAAATTATCATTTTTTTACTCAGTGTCACCTTTTGAAAATATTGTTTCTTGCCTCTTTATTTTTACTTTACATCCTCAATAATAATATCTTAATTATTAAAATCTTACCATTCTTTGCTTGGATCATTTTCCTCCAATCTGTGAAAAGCATTGCAACCAGAGCTATTTTTCTGTCTGCTAATTCCATTCAAAGATTCATTGTTCTATCTGTTATTGTAGAACAAATTGAAGTGTATATTTGGAGTAGACACAGGAATTTTTCCTGAAATTTAGAATGATAGTTTAATGGTAGATTTCTGCTGGCGGTTAGGAGGATATTTGTGTGGTTACTAAGGTATTGCAATTTCTTGATCTGTGACAGTTCATGGGTGACATATTGGGAAAATCTTGGGGTATAAAATGATGTATAAAATATATATGTATGTAATCAACAATATTGTAATTTCAGTCTCTGTATACATGTAAGAGTAATTCCTCTCTTAAGAAATTAAAGCTACATGTATTAGAAGTGTCAATATATACCCAAAAACCCAGCTGTGGTCAGTAGGCTCACAAATCTCTACACAAAGATTATTTTAACAGATGCACACACATGTGTTTGTGTCTATGGGTTTATACACGTGTATTTAAATATATATAAGTAGTATAAGTCTATGTATAATAATATCTGGGAGGGAATTCATTTCTAAATTTGCTTTTTCATTGTAACTATTGAAGTCACAGTAACACTGATATCTTTTAAAGTTTATCTAAGAAGATTGTTGTATTTATTGTTAGCTCTTAAAGACTATATAAGTGGAATGCCGATTGAAGCCATACAAAGTACACTCTGTGGATGTTTATATTCTGGGAAATTAAAGTTAGTGGGTAAATAGCAGTCAGCAACATGAGCAACTAAGGAGAGGAGACAGTATTAAAGTGGTCTGGATCAGAATCCTCCAAACTTTCATTCACTCACTCAGGCATTCATTCATCTATTAAAGAGAAAGCACAATCCATCAGTTTTCTCAAATTTAACAACATATTTAAAGGTTTTACCACAACTGTACTTTGCTCTCATCTGATTATTAAACCTCATCAAAAATCTCACAGATCATTTAAACATGCTAGCGATGGATTTTTTAAGATAATGTCTCTAATGGTTTCTAATAATCACCTTAGTTATAATTAAATAACTATTTAAACAAATGAGTAAACTATAAAATTTATTACAGTTTATAACAAATATGTGGTTCTTAATAATCAGATCTCTCATATGGAGCCTTAAGAAAGACTGGTTAACCACATAAAAAGGGAAAGCCAAGCTTTTCCCAAGTGTCTCTAAATGATATTTCAAATGGAAATTAATTTCACTTGTATACACATCTGAATTTCATAAAGCAATTATTGATGTTCTTAATAGATTCTTAAGAAATTTGTCCCCCGATTTCACCCAGTTCTACTTCATTCTTCACAGATTGAAATGTACTTGATTTCACTTTAAGGGAGGTTTAAAGATAGGATTCTTTAAGGACTGTTTTTAAAGATTTTTTTCCTTTATATTGTGTGATTTAGAGATACAGAAAAAATTCTTAAAGCACTGTGTTTAAAGCTTCCTTAGTTTTCTGTGAATTGGAAATAAAGAAGAAACAATGTAAAAGAAAATACTATACAAATGTAGTTTGTAGCACTAGAAAATACCATCACCAGTCCCGAATCAGAATATTGTTTCTCAAGAAATTAATAATGTGGTTTGACTCATAAAACCAAATAAGTAGAACATTAGAAAATATTATTTTTGTACTGTTTTTAGAGAAATTCAAGTGCAGTAAATATGGTTAAATCAAGGCAGATATAGCATAGAAGGTAGAAAATTACTGGTCTCTTCCTTTTTTATTCAAATTAAGTTATCCATTCATTTATTTCAAATTCCTTCCAAGAATTTTTATATGTAAGGCAAAAAGTTTTCTACAGTTGTTTGATTGTGTGAGTCTTTCTTAGATTTGCAATGATTAGATATCAATGATTATATTTTCTTCAATCATCACTTAAGTAATAGCCCAAGGGTTCAAATTCCATGAATGTCTATTACCCTATGGAGAGTACATTGTAATAGTCACAATTTGAGGAATGTGCTATGGAAACATGAATTAAGGAAGTTCCAATTTCTAAAAATATTCAGAAATTTTTATGCTGAGCAAACATTTAACTTTATATTTATTAGAATTAGCTTTAAAGATGATAATTCACCAGTGAAATGAAATGATTACTTATGTTTTCCCTAACCACGAGAGAATAATATGATAGTAATTGCTTTGTAATTTTATGCAAAATTTATAACAAAAATATATGTTGTGATGCTGCGTAATTGCATATACGCAATTTCCCTGTTGTTAGCGGAAATGTATTTTTGAAAGATTACTATGCGATCATTAAATATGAGTATAAATATTCATTTTGAAATCCTAAAACCATAATTCCCAGAGAT
>PVHY01028895.1:0-14780 GCA_004024945.1 Uropsilus gracilis | reverse complement strand
AAAAAAAAAAAAAAAAATGATATTCTCTTGGGTCATTTGAGTGTCCGAGTACACATTTGTAGTGGCTCCCAGTTTGCCACACATAAGCCTGCCCTGACTGGAGTCGCCCCTCCCAGCCTGCCCACAGAGGCACACGTCCTTGGGAGGTTTGGAATGGAAAGGGAGCCCCAATGGGCCCAAGGTGTGGGCAAGTCCATAGATATGCTTTCTGGTTCAGAAGACCCCTCTCTGGGCTCAACAGCGGGAGCACCCCAGCGGGAGCACCCCAACAGGAGCACTCCCGCAGGAACACCACAGAGAGGGGAGGGGCCATGAAGTTCAGGTATGTGAGGTGCACTATGTGCTAAATGCAAGGGAAACCCAGCCAGGGCCCAGAGAGTGCACTCACACCCCCGGGAGCCCAGAGCCAGCTCTGTGGGAGTTTCCAGTTCTTGGTATGTGTGGATAAAGGAGAGGAGAGGTGAAGACAGTGCCTGTAGTTTCAGAAAAGAAGGAGAAATATTGCCTCATTCGATAAACAGGCATTTCACCTGGAGGCTGCTCTGGGCACTAGCACTGGCCCAGGCCCGGCTTCCACACAGGGGGCAGTGCCTGGCACTGGGCCACATCTGGAGGTGACTCTGGTTGCCACAGAGGGGAGCGGGGGCTCCCCTGTTTGCAGAGGCTGGAGAGGTTGCTAAATGTCCTGCAAAGCCGGGCATGGTGGTGCATGTCTGTAATCCAAGCGCTGGGAGGCTGAGGCCAGGAATTGCTTGAGTCTGCGGGTTCAAGACTACCCTGAGCAACATAGCCAGACCTGGTCTCGAAAAAGCAGCCAGCTCCCGTGGCAGACGCATGTAACCCCAGCTACCTGGGAGGCTGAGGCTGGGGATCACTGGAGTTCCCAGGATCGGGACTACCTTGGCCAACATAGTGAGACCTCATAGTCTCAAAAAAATAAATAAAATAAATGTCCTGCAACGCCCATGCCCATGCTTGCCTCCAAGAATGACTCTGTGGTTCCAGACAGCAGAGGCGTGAGGCTGGGTGAGCGACTTAGGGCCGGGAGAGACATATGGCTGTGGACGAGGCGGACGTGGTCCCTGGCCTGGCTGGCTGCCCTTGAACTGAGTCATCTTAACTCTTTCTTGCAGCAGCTGGATGTGGACAGTGGTCTCTGGAAGAACAACATAGCTTTTTCCCCTTTCCTCCCGCCCCCAGGTGCGGGCCTGGTGAGTGTGCGCATGTGAGTGTGCGCGTGTGTGTCCAGAGCCATGGGGGGCGGTGTGTTTGAACTTGTGCGGTTGTCTGTTTATGTCTGTGTGCATCGGTGGCGCTCTGTTCTTAAGCTGTCTCCTGTCACTTCCTTCCCCTGCTTGCCAAAGCCACCCGGGTGGCTTGCTGGGACCGGCTGGGGTTGAATTCCTCACCGGACAAGATTAAGAAATCGTTAGGGACGACCCTTCCTTGCTCCCTGCCTTCTGCCCTGGTTCTCTGCCCCCTCCCTCCACTCCCCTCCCTGCCCCCACCTTGGCGATAAAACCAGAGGTCAGTAAACTTGCCTCTAAGCCGAAGCTTTGAACTTGCAGTTTAGTTTAGGCTAAGTGGGCTGGGCCTGCGTGCACATCCCAGGAAGCACTGAAAATGGTGTTTCCGCCAGGCACGGTGGCGTGTGCCTGTAAGCGACAGCCTACCGAGAGAGGCTGGGACTGGGGATCGCTGTTCAAGTCTCAACACAGTGAGACCTAGTCCCCAAAAAATAGCTGGGTGTGGTGGTGCACACCTGTAATCCAGCTTCCTGGGAAGCTGAGGCTGGGGATCGCTTGAGTCTGTGGTACCCCGGGCAACGTGAGCCTGCGGTTCCACTGGCAAAAATAGCAAGACCTAGTCTCAAAAAAGAAAAGAGAAAGAAAGAAAGGAAGGAAGGAAGGAAGGAAGGAAGGAAGGAAGGAAGGAAGGAAGGAAGGAAGGAAGGAAGGAAGGAAGGAAGGAAGAAAGAAAGAAAGAAGGAAATGGTGTTTCGGAGGAATCCAAGGGCAGGCAGCAGAGTGACTGACCTATGGGAGGGTTTTCAGGGGGACTGCGTGGACTCTTGGGGTCCTGCCATTTTCTGAGGGGGGGTGCTGTGCATATATTGTAGGGCGTTGGGCAGCACCCCTGGCCTGCACCCAGTCGTTCGTCTCCAGACGTTGCCCGAAGTCTCCTGGGTCCCCTAAATTGCACCCCCACCCCCATGTCCATCCCTGGGTGGAACCATTGATCTTCGGATGCTTGGAGCAAACAGAGAGTGTCTTGTAGTTGATTTGAAAGGAAAGAAGCCAGATACGGAAGGGTAAACGCCCTTCTGGGAAGGGGGGGCCCTGGGGTCCCCGGGTGCTGTGTCCACTGATTGTGCTTTTCTCTACACCTGAGTCAAAGGCAGGAAATGCCTCGCTAACGGAACACCCTGGAAGAATCAGAGAAGACATGTTTCTTTTTGAGACTAGGTCTCGCTACTTTGCCCGGGGAGCCGCAGACTCACGTTGCCCGGGGTACCACAGACTCAAGTGATGCCCAGCCTCAGCTTCCCAGGTAGCTGGGATTACAGGCACACCACCACGCCCAGCTAGTTTTTGAGACTAGGTCTCACTATGTTGTCCTGGGTGAGTCTTGAACCCATGGACTCAAGTGATTTCCTAGTCTTGGCCTCACTTCCTAGGTTGGGATTAAAGGCGCACGCCACCGTGCCTGGCCCAGAGAAGACAATCTTGACGGTCACCCAAAGGCACAGGTTTCCTCTCGCTCCCCAAGCCGGCGGTGGACAGTCTGTGAGTCACTTTAGCTAGAAGATCCTGCCAGCTGCTTCTCATGCGGCAGCCAGGAGCCGACTGGCCGGGAGGGGATGGAAGGGAACACAGGCTGAACCCCCAGACGGAGAGGTCACCAGGCCTGTGTCGGGCTGGGCTTCCTGCCTTTGTGTGGCCCCGGCCGCCCACAGGAGGGCACGCTGCATGCTGGGGAGATGAACCAGGGCTCCAGGTGGCCATTTCTGAGAACACACGGCCCTTTCAATCACGAGGAGGGGAAAAATAACTCCCCCGAACACCCTTCGCGTCTCTTTCCTCTCGCCCCCAGGAGAGCCTCAGCCTTACACGGCCTCCGGGTGCTCTGCCCCCAGCCAGCCCCTCCCAGTCTGGGGGTTCAGGATGATCACCCTTCTGGTGTTACAGTGTTTCGGGGTCGGGTAACACAGGAATGTTCTAGAAGCAAACAGGCTTCAAGCTGTGTCTGAGAGACCCCCAGTCTCCATCCCAGAGGCCTCCGCAGTTAGGAGAAGCTGGGCGGCCGCGGCTGTAGCCTCCCCAGCTGGTCAGCATTTACAAAGTGGGGCACATCTGTTCTCGACTGTGAGCATGGAGAAGGGGAGGGGGTCGGGGAGAGGGGGAAGCCCTGAACGCCAGGCTGGGTCCCACCTTGTGCCAAGAGCAAAGCGCTTCTAAGTCGGCATCACCGAGCCCACAGACCCCAGCGACTCTCATCCAAATGCCGGGTGTGGCCACCGCCCCTCCGCTCCCCCCACCCCCTTTCCCTCTGTCCTTTGAAAAATCCGCAACTTCTCGCGGGGCCTCCAGATTTATGACGTGTTTCGTTTTGCCGACACCCCGAGATCGCATTTGGGTGATAAAGAGCTGAGGAGTCTGCAGATACCCTGGCTCTGGGGAAGGGGTGGAGCGGACGATGCAAAGCGGGGGTTTCGGGGCGCAGCCGTGTACAAACAGCAACCTATAGACGCCCCCAATCGCGACCCCCCCCACCACTCCTGGGGAGTCGTGCATGCACCTCCTGCAGACAAGTTTCTGGGAATGGGCTGGAGGGGACCTCTTGAACCCCCACCCTTGCATTCATTCGGGTTTTCCTTGCAAACGTCTTCCTCCATGGCACCCTGGGGCCCACCAGCCTTTCTCTGCTCTTTCTTCCTAAGACCCCTCCCCTACACCCCGCCCCAAGGCCCGTGTCAGAGCAGCCACCCTCTTGAGCTGACTTCCTCCAAGTAAGGACCCTCCTGGCTCCAGAGCGTTGGGCGGACGCCCGCCCGGGGAAGTGTGGCAGAGGCACATTCAGGACCAGCAAGATCCCGGGGACCCGTGGCCGAAACTGAACGCTGAACCGGGGACCCCACGGCTGGGGCTGGAGAAAGGCCCTTGTTGACCCCCAGGACAGAGACGACAAGGGTCTGCGCCAGAGACAGTCCAAACTGGCCCCAGCGCTCTCCCAGCCTCCCCTGCAAGCTCTAATTACAGATGTCTTTGACATTCCTCTGCGGAGAGTTTCCTTGTAAGATTTGCCAAGAAGAAACATTTGGAAACTGGGTTTTAGGTATAATCCCGTCTGGGAGTCGCCGCTGCTCGCGCCCCCCCCCCCCCCCCACGACAGCGGCTTCATGACTGCGAGCGCAGCGGCCACGGCGTTGGGAAAGCGGGGTTCTTGACCCACATAATCCATTCCATGCTGACAATGGCCTTTTGGCAAAACTTTGCTCCTCTGATCTCCCATTAATTACTCCACAAATATCCTCATTGTGGGGACGGAGTTTATGTGACGGAGTCCTCTTGACACATGGTCACAATAAAAACACATTTTCCTCCCTTCCCCTGACCCTAAGGGGGGAAAAAAGATGCACTTTTTTCAAGATGCTATTTAATGGCTTGAAAACTGTCTGCTAAGTGTTCACTCTGCTTTTGTTCTCCCCCCCCTTCTCATTTTATTAAAAAGCCTTTTAAAGCATGCACGCCTGGTTGGTAAGTCCTCTCTTTACTTTTGCTTTTATGCCGAGGGAGAGACAGATTAGATCAGATTAAAGAGCAGGAGACACCTCGTGAAATCCTTTCCATCTAGAGGCAATTGGGTTGATAGTGGGGTTGTGTGTGCGTGTGTATCTTCTTGAGGTTCACTGATGGTCTTTGGACAAATTCAAGGTTCTGGTATCTGTTCCTTTAGCTTTTGCCCCTTTCGACATCTTCAGCCTTGGATTGTGACTTTTGGGGCCCAATAGTAATTGGGGGAACCAGTAGTGAATCTTATTAACTCTGCCCTTTAGCTTCTCACAATTTCTCAAGTTTTCTTCCCAAAGCAGTGGCTGTTGCCTTACAAGCTGGGGCTGAGTCTAAGACCCACTCCCACCCTCGACCAGGCTTCCAGGTTGGCGTGATGATGTCACATCAGTAACCAAGGCAACAAAGTGACATCACAACCCGAAGGCTACTGACCTTGGCCTGGAATTCAAAGGCAAGGCAGCCCATAAACTTCTAAGGGAGGCAGGAGATAAATATCCTTAGTCATAAAAGAACAAACGAAGTTTGGGGTGGGGGACTAAAAAAAAAAAAAAAAGGTTTTTTTTCTTTTTTTTTTTTAAAGAAATACAATAAAAAGCTCAGCCAAGTTTTCCAGGAAGTGCCAGTGGCCATTTTGATGATGTGAATTAGACCTTAAAACAGAAAGAGGAAAATGAACGTGGTGAAGAAGGGTCTGGCACCATATTAGAAATAATCAGGTCAAGCTTTTGCTCTCGGTGTAATTTGCTACACTGCAAAGGGACTGAACGTAGCCTAAAGCAAAGCAAACCCACCCATTTCTGAGTGAGCGGGAGAACTGGCTGCCAGGAGCAAGGGTGAGTGGCCAGGGAAGTATGCAGGGCAAGTGGCATGGCGGCTGAGCCTGGAACAGAAGAACGGGTGGAATGGCAATCATTTCTGGAGGACGGCTCCCTGTGATGTGCCGCTGCTGGTGCCTTGGTTCTGTGCAACGCCTGTGGCCATCATGCAAGATGACCACATCCAGAAGGTTCTTGAACATTCTTTACACTTGTCTGCCCATCTCAAAAAAAATTATTTTTGAGACTAGGTCTCACTATGTTGCCCCAGGTTGTCCCGATCCCACAGACTTAAGTGATCACCAGCCTCAGCCTCCCAGGTAGCTGGGATTACAGGCACCCGCCACCACACATGGCTGCTTTTTCGAGACCACATCTCGCTATGTTGCCCAAGGTAGTCTCGAACCTGTGAACCCAAGTGTTCCTCCATGGAGTTTTGCAGCCCGTGCACCCATGTACTAGATCATGGTGGTGGTGAGAGGTGTGTGCAAGCAGAGGACTGCCTGGATTCACAGCAAAAATGAGGCTGCTGGGCAACTTGGAAAACAAGAAGAGACAGCTCCCTCAGCCTCCCAATCTGTTGTCTTTGTCCTTGAGGTCTCTCAGGGTCACGTGGCCCTAATTTCCCAAGAAAGCTTCTTTCTCTAGCTGAGCTGAGGGGGGTGGTCACTTGGCAGGAGGAACTGGTCTCCGGAGCCAGGAGAGGCAGGGGGACAGCACTGAATTGGGAGAAGAGGAAGCCTGTCTCTTTCACAGGAACCTGCATGTGCCGTGGGGATGGTCAGAGTCTTCGCTGAGCCTGGCTTCCCTTGCAGTCAAACGGGGGTGCTGAACAGCAGGTCACGTGTGTAGGGTGCACGCCCACTGCACATCTGAGTCCAGCATCTCCATGATTCCTGTCCAAGGTTCTCTCTTCTCCAACCAGCTGGTCCTGGGGAGTTTCCTTTTGAACTGAGTTATTTGATGGCTGAGGAAAAGATGACCTCTCTACTAGATTGAATTATGTACTTCAAAAAAAAATCTGTTCAGCCCCTGACCTGAATACCTGTGAAACTCCAGCAAGTAGGAACCAGGAGAATGTGCCAAGAGCCAATAGATGATGAGAACGAGAGAGAGGCATGAGATAGAGTCTCATTCAGAGCTTGCAAATAGGCATCAGGCCTGCCTATACATTGGTTTTTGAATTCTTGGTTTCTCCAAACCAAGAAACTTCTGGTTGCCACTTGTCCAGTTGTGCAACTTTTTTACAGCAGTTCTAGAACCGAATTCAGTTCCCAAAGAGAGACATCTCACTCCCAGGCATCGTCAGATGTTCACTGCGTGGGAACCATGTTCTAGAAGGAGGTGTGGAAAGGAGACTAGGAAACCAGGGTCTCTGAGATCATCCCGGTGGCTTGGCTTCCTGGATGTGTGTAAGTGAGTGATGTCCAGTCAGAAGTCAGTGCTTTGTCCCTGAGATGGCTTTGAAGGATGAAACAGTAGGCAAGAAGGCAGGCTGCCTTGGGGAGGCGGATGGTCAGTACATCTACAAGTCACCTCCCCTGACCTTGTTTCAAAGGAAGGGGAAGACAGAAAAGCAGCTACAACAGTGCTAACAACAATAACAACCACCACAGCAGGTGCTACTACCTCCTTCCTTCACACCGAATCAAACCACCTTCACTGAGAACAAACAGCTGGGACTACATCAAACTAAAAAGCTTCTGTACAGCAAAAGAGACAACGGACAAAACAAAAAGAAACCCAACTGAGTGGAAGAAAATTTTTGCCCTCCACAAAAGTGATAAGTGTTTGATAACACAGATCCACAAGGAACTCACACAACTCAGCAAAAACAAAACAAGAAGCCCAGTCAAGCTGGGCACGGTGGTTCGTGCCTGTAAGTTTCAGCCTATGAAGTGGCTGGGGTTAGGGATCCCGGTTCGAGTCCCGCTCGGGGCAACACAGAGAGACCTAGTCCCAAAAAATAGCTGGATGTAGTAGCACGTGCCTATAATCCCAGTTACCTGAGAAGCTGAGGCTGGGGATTGCTTGAGTCTGTGGTACCCTGGGCAACATGAGCCTGAGGTTTAATGGGCAAAAACAGCGAGACCCACTCTCAAAAAAAAAAAAAGAAGCCCATTCAAAAAGTGGGGAGAAGAACTAAAAAGACACTTCTTCAAAGAGGAAATACATATGGCCAACAGGTACATGGAAAAATGTTTAATGTCACTAGCAATCATGGAAATGCAAATCAAAACCACAATGAGATACCACCTTACACCAGTAAGAATGGTCCATATTAAAAAAAAAAATGGGCAACGACAAGTGCTGGTGAGGATGCGGAGAGAAAGGAACACTCTTACACTGCTGGTGGGAATGTAAACTGGTTCAGCCACTATGGAAAGCTGTGTGAAGGACCCTCAGACTGATGAAAATGGAACTACCATTTGACCCAGCAGTTTCTTTTCTGGGAATCTACCCAAAGGAGACCTCAATACTTATACAAAGGGACACCTGTACTTGGATGTTTATTGCAGCATTTTTTACAATTGCAAGGACATGGAAACAACCCAAATGTCCCAAGAGAGATGACTGGATGAAAAAGATGTGGTATATACACACAATGGAATATTACTCATCAATTAAAAATGACAAATTTGATGAATTTGTAATAATATAGATGGACCTAGAAGAACTCATTAGCAGAAACAAGTCAGAAAGAAAAAGACAGAAACCAAATGGTTTCACTAATATATAGGACATAGGAAAAACAAGCAAAAGGCCAGGAGGAAAAGTTCAAACAAGCTAACTTGTTTTGGGGGGGTGGGTGTGTGGAGGGGAGGTGGTGGGTGATTTCCTCCCTAACCTGGAGGTGTTCTTTATCATGAGCCATGTTCTTTACCATGAGTCCATCTTCTTGAGGTATGATTTATGTACACAGAAAATAGGTTCCCATTTCAAGGGGTACAGTTCAATGAATGCTGATAAATGGAGCTTCTGTGTAGCCACCAACACCCCGCCTACCTCTGTTCATGTTCTCTGGCCCCAGATAACCAGTGATATAGCTTCTGAGCTTGTAGGTGAACTTGGTCATTTCTTGAGTTTCATATTTGTGACACTTCCAGTGTGAATTCTTTTTCTGGCCTCTTTAGATCAACATTGTCTTTAAAAAAATTATTAATCATTGTGTTGTTTACATACTTATGTATATATGTATATATTACATCATTGCATTGGGGGGGGGGTTCTTTCTCCACCTTATCACCTGTGAACCTTCATCTTGATCTTCCTGTGCTCCACTCTTCCCTGAATGCTCCCTTCCCCCTCCCTTCTTACTTTTCACTTGAAGGATGTAAATTGCCCTCTACCCAGTTCTGTTGTTAACTTGTTTTGACTTTTTCTTGGCCTTTTGTTTGTTCCTCCTATATCCCATCTATAGATGAGACCATCTGGTTTCTGTCTTTTTCTTTCTGGATTGTTTCTGCTAATAAGATTCCCTCAGGATCAATGATTTGTTTCTTTACATTGGTGAGTAGCCTTCTATTACATGGGACTCCTACAGGATCTCCATTCTGTGGATGGACATTGGGTTATGCCTACTTTCTGTCAATTAAGAACAGTGCTAGTATGAACATTCAAGGGCAAGTCTTTGAGATACATGTTAAGTGCCTGTTTGACTTTCTAAGGGTAGTGTAAGCTATAACAGATAGGGCTTAAACTAACTTCTGGAAGAAGAGATGCTAAGAAATCTATGTGACCGTGGATGATACAAAGGTTTCTCAAGACAAAAAAGCATAAATCACAGAATGAAAATAAATGATAAATTCAGTCTTATCAACATTTAAAAGCGTCTGCTTTTTGAAAGACTGCTGAGACAATGAAAAAGCATGCCCTCATCTGAAGGAAAATATCTGTAAATCATTTTTTTCTGACAAGGGACATGTATCCAGAATATTAAAAGAAGTCCCATCATTTAACAATAAGAAGACAAATGAGTCAATTTAAAAATGGGAAAAAGTTTCCAACAGCCACTTCACAGAAGGCATGTGACAAGTTGAAAAGCATATAAAAATGTGCTCAACCCCATTAGTCATCAGGAATATAAAAATTAAAACGATAATGATATATTACTATGCATGAACCACAATGGCTAAAGTCAGAAGACAGACCATTCTAAGTGTTGACAAAGACATGTAACAACTGGAAGGCCCATCAATGGCTGCTGGGAGTCCATCATGGTACAGATAATTCTCAAGAGTCTGACAGCTTCTTAAAAGGTAGATTTTTGTAAAAAAAAAAGAAAAAAAAAAAAGAAAAAAAAGAAACAGTTCTTTATATTATCCAGTGATTTTCCATTGCTCCAAACTAAAATCCAAACTCTGTAATTACGCTTCTGTGATCCTTCTACTTCATCTTGAGTTCCTCTCCCCCATGTTCACTCTGTTTCAGCCACACAGATCAAATTTCTGCCCTGGAAGCACAGCCAGCTCCTTTGCTGTTACCTTTGCTTGAATGTCCTTTCTTTAGTTCTTTGAATGGTCATCTCCATGATCAAGTCTCCCCTCAAGGGTCCTCTCCTTAGATAGACCTTTGCTGATATGATCATATCAAAAGGTATTTCCCCACCATTTCTCATCCTTTTACTTTGTTTCATTTACCTCTGAGAATCTCACACACATTTGCTCATTCTCTACCACCCCTCTCCCCACTCTTCCAATGGGAAATGGCATCCAGAAATGGCAGAAGTCTTGCTTTTCTGTTCAATACTGAGGTTTGTAGCACAGTTCCTGATACATAGTAGGACCAGCATAAATGCTGGATCAATAATAAGAGGTTTCCATAAGAGCAAGGAAAATGCAGCTAGTTCAAGGCAGAAATGGGAGCTGAATCCAGCTCCCTCTGACTCTAAAAACCCCATCTCCAAGTTCACAGTCAAGATGAAACTAAATTGCTGGAGGGTATGACTCTTCCAGCCTCAGGGCCTTCTTAGCTTCTCCTGCCAGTCACATGAGGCAACATTCCAGGCAAGCAGAGGCCCAGGAAGGACAGAGCCTGAAGGGGAACCCAGCGTTGGTTTTGGGGGTACCAGAAGGAACCCAGCTTCAGATATTTTTTCCTTTCCCTTCAAAGTCAGCAAGAAACAGGATGCATCGGGTGAACCTGCACCCATACTCCAGATGATGAGAGAAACGGCCCAGGAAGGATGCAGGGCTGCCAGGGGTGGGGAAAGAGCCTGCCGCCTCTGTCTGGTATTGCAGTTGACAGAATTTGAGTGAGGGAATCATCTACTCCAGTTCCTTTTCCATGAGTGGGAAAACTGAGGCTGGGGGCAGAAGGTGGGAGGGAAAGGTGGAAAGAACATGCAGGGCTGGGTTGGGCCTCAGGGTTGGGCGCGGAGGAATTTGTCATCATCTTCCTGAGTAGAGACCTTCGTCCAAATGTAGACTTGGAAAAGCAGGCAGGTGTGGGTGGCTGAGCCTGGGGTCAACCCGAGGAACTTCAAATATAGAGCTGCTGTTGACTGGCTGTGACTTTTCCTTCTCCGAGCCTTAGTTTTCTCATCTGTGAAATGGGGATGCTGACACCACATACCATCTTTGAGGGTTCCTAAATCACTTCATGGGAAATTCAGATGGCTGAGCTCAGTGTCTACGTGTAGCAAGCGCTTGATAAATAGGACCAATCATGACTATGATGATGCTTCAGGCCTTCGAGACCTGCGAGGTTAGCAGAGGAATCGGGGTTGGAGGAGGAGAGATGGAAAGATGGCGATTCACTGCTGGCAGGTAGCCTGAGTCTCCAGTGTTCTAACTTTGACGTTCAAAGTCTAGGCTCCCCTATTCTGGGGAGCCCCCATGTGACCTGGGTATTATCAGAGGGCTCCCTGTTCCAGGGGATTACATGTTGGGGTGGAAGGAGGAAAACAGAACAGCTGCCCTGAGACCATTGGAGAGGAAAGGGCTGAGTGTGTGCGCCGACCTGTAGCCACGTTTTTCCATTTCACAGCCCATCAGATCCGTGGCCACGGTTGATCCCGGGAGTCCCAGGGCAGTGGAGACAATGGTTGGAGGGGCTGGGAGAACACCCAGGGGTGAAGGGCTGAGTGGACAAAGGGACGCTGGCTGAGCCCTGGCGGTCTCCAAAGCTTTCCACTTGGCCCAGGAAGAGAGATTATCAGCCCCCCTTTTTTTAAGGGCTCTGGACAAGTCCGAACTTGCAGGTTCCATTTTGAATCTGAGAGGCCCTTGACTCAGCGGCCTCTTCAGGGAAGTGTATGTACGCCCCTGGTCATGCGCTGGACCCGCTGACCTCAACTCCCCCCACCCCCCCCCCAGCCTAGAGAGAGGAGGGGATTCCTTGGCTTTACAGAAGCTCAGAAGACCTCACCCAGCCTTTATCTCACCTGTTTGTCACAACAGTCTGGGAGATAAGCCAGGGAGATGCCTCGCCCCAAGATCCAGGGAAGGGGTCAGCGGCTGACTTCAAAGAGGCTCCATCTGGCTTCGGGGACTGCGGAGGAGGGGTTACAACAAGCTGGCTCGCAGTCCCTGGCCAGGGGGACAGGGAGTTGACAGGGCTGAGGCTTTCCTGCAAAGGAGCAGGAGAACAGAAGAGCAGAGACGTGATGGGGGGTCTGGCTTTCCTGCAAGTCTCCCGAGATGCTTAGTGCAGCAGGGAGTCATTGCTGATACTTGGGGAGGAAGAAGGAAGCGAAGGTGCGAGGGAAGCGAAGGAGGAAGGTGCCAGCGTGTGCCACGGGTCCCCTAAGGGCACCTGGTGCACAGAGGAGGACGTGGAGACTTCCGTGCGTTCTCTCGCCCAAGTCCACCCAGCTGTAGAGACAAGAAGCCAGGCGTTCACTCCTCCTGCCCCTCCACTCCTGTTTGCACTAAGGTGCACATGTGCACCTGCTGTGTGGCTGTTACTGGGGGACCCCCCTTTACATCTCCAGCTATTTTCACCCCTGTTCCCTGGGTTCCAGCCGCCCCAGTTTCTTTCTTTTCTTTGAAACAAGTGGTCTCCTCTCTGTCTGCCTTCAGCTCAGCCCCTGCTTATCTTTCAGATTTGCATCTCTAAAGAAGTCCTCCCTGACCTGAAAAGAAGTCACATTCCTGTCTCAGAGCCCTGGATTTGTCCTTCCTGAAACTTACCACCTTGGAAACATTTTTTTTTTTTTTTTTGAGACTAGGTCTAGGTATGTTGCCCGGGGTAGTGCAGAGGACTCAAGGGATCCCCAGCCTCAGCCTCCCAGGTATCTGGAATTACAGGCATCTGTCACTGCGCCTGGCTGCTTTTTCTGAGACCAGGTCTCCCTATGTTGCCCTGGGTAGTCTCAAACCCACGAACTCAAGCGACCCCTGGCCTCTTGCCTCCCAGTGATTGGATTACAGGCACACATCACCATGCCAGGCTGGGAACATACTTAGGGGATTCTGTGATTAGAGTCAGGAACTGCACCGGGAGATTTTAAGCCCCATGAAATTGACAGGTCATCTGTCTCATCCAGATTGGGTCCTGGTATAGGTGGGGACAGTCCCAAGAAGATACCAGGAGAAAGTTCAAGATGCCAGGGAAAGGTCTGCAACAACTCATGGGCCAGAAAGTAGAAACAAGAGCTCAGGGAAGTCTGGAGCCCAGCAAAGTGCTCTTTCCTGCCTCCTGTCGCTGCAACTTCGATTCCAGGCAAAGGTAAAGGGCCAGACGTTCTCCAGCCTCCCATTACGAAGCCAATATGTATTTTGTATGCCACGTGTTTATGTTACTCCCTTTGAAGACTGCCTGGGAAAGGCTAGCAGTCATGGAAGTAACAAACACTTCGCCTTCTCTTCTCTTGCCAAAAGCAATCTTTAATCACCCCACCAAGTAATGGGCTCAGAATAGCATAATGGAAACAAAGTACTTAAAATACTTTCTTGGGTGGATAAACACAGCCGAGGGAAAAAAAAGTCTTACACGCCCAGCCCCATCCTTTCCACCGTATATACAGCTAGGAGACGTGGAAGGAAGGGAAGAAATCCTTTCCAAACAAACAGGTAATTGTAAACAGGCAGAACACACATGTTTTGAATGGTAGCACCGAGGGTCCTCGCTCTTGAGGATGGCATCTCGGTGTTTGCTGGGTTTCTGCTCCCTCCTCCCCTCCTTCCCTCCCTTTTAACCCTGCTTCTGATTGACAAAAGATCCATCTGACAAAACTAGTTCTGGCAAAGAACTTTCAGACTGTTTTGAGGCTTTGGACAAGGTTTTCTTTTTCTCAAATCCCTTCAGATGTGGAAACATGGAGGCAAGGGGATATGTGGTGATGGTGGGGGTCCCTGGGTGTTTATTTTGTGTATTTCCTAAGAGGGGAATCTTTGCAGGTACTCATTTGGGCCAAAACCACAGCGGGAAAGAAAGTGACTGATGCCTAATAGGTGATAGGAGGATTAGAGAAAACAAAAGTTTAAGCTGAAAAGATACATGCTTGGAAATGACTCTCTTCTCCAGGTAGCCTTTCTGGATTTCCTCACTTGGAATCCTTCTCCATCCTGAGACAAACAAGATAAGAACTAGGAAGGTCCTGATACTTAAAAACTGCATTATCTTGACCAAACTACTTGCCTCTGAATTTTAGTTCTCCCATCTGTAGGGTGGAGAGGAAAAGGTCTCCCTTGTGGGTATTCTGAGACAGAACATTAAATAGCCCCTATCACTTCCTCACTTGGAGCGCATAATCCAGTCAGTTTAGGGATCAGAATTAGCTTCAGTATGTCTCCGGGCATCTTGGAAGGGCAAGAGCAGGGAGAGAGCCGAGGTTTTGGCATTAAGGCCTTTATCCTGGGCCCCTGAGCACACTCAGATGGACTCTACGCACAGGCTGTCCCTTGTATTCTAGACAAAATGAACATTTTCTTTCTTTCTTTTCTGAGACTAGGTCTTGCTTTGTTGCCCCGGGTAGTCCTGATCCCGCCGACTCAAGCGATCCCCAACCTCAGCCTCCCAGGTAGCTGGGATTACAGGTGCCCGCCACTACTCCCGGCTGATTTTTCGAGACCAGATCTTGCTATGCTGCCCCGGGGTAGTCTCCAACCTGCGGACTTAAGTAATCCCAGGCCTCTTGCCTCTCAGTACTTGGATTACTTGGATTACAGGTGTGTGCCACCACGTCCACCCAAAATGAACATTTTCTTTTTTTTTTTTTTTTGAGACT
>PVHY01028894.1:0-14796 GCA_004024945.1 Uropsilus gracilis | reverse complement strand
GGCCATTCCCACAGGGCTGAGGTGACACCTCGCTGTGGTTTAGATCTGCATTTCCCTTCTCGTCAAGGACGTGAAATATTTACCATCTGCTACAGGCCATCAGGATGTCCTCTTGGGAGAAGAGTCCGTGGAGCCATAGCTGACACACAGCAGAGAGTGTAGTGTGGTTTGCTGAGAAAGCTTCCAGGGGAGAGGCCGCGGAAGCCCTGGCTAGCCCGGGCTGACTTCATCTGACAGAGAGATGTGTTTGATTGACGTGAACTGGACACACCCCAGCAATGGCTTTGGGGCAGGGCTGTGCCCTATCCTGTTCTATTACCTTTGGGAAAAGGATCTTTCTGTTTTGCAAGTGCCTCAGCGTCTCAGCACAGGGCGATCTTTCAGCCGCTGTACCTTCCCTGGGAAAGGGCTGTGTGGGGGAACAGTGCGTATCCTGTCGGTCGCTGTGACCCCAGTGTGGTGGCCAACTCTCGGCCTGCAGTCAGCCCGGGCCGGTCCTCGCGGATCGAAAGCAGGGATTTGGATGCACCGAAAACCAGCGGCCTGTGGAGGCATCTTCCTACGGTGACTCAGGAAACCTCTCTGCCCCAATCCTGGTCACCCACCAGGTCAGGGTCAGGAAGCTGCGCTATTCAGGCCCTCTGTGCTTTTGGTATTTCAAATTCAAAACAAGCATTGTTTGATGATCAGAATGAATTATCCTGACATTCTATCACATCTTATCAGACTCTTCTTTATTCAAAATGCTGTTGGTACTATTACTTAATAAACTGGAGCAAGCAATAAATTCCACTGGTCTACAGAGACTGCGGTTGGGTTCCCAGTACTAAAATGATTTTGATTATTGAGTTGGCATATGCCTCTAAACATTCCTAAATCAGTGGTTGGCAGCAGCAAGATTCTGAGAGAAAGAGAAAAAAATAAAAAAACACACAAAACAGCGCGCGCGCGCACACACACACACACATCTAGCAGCTTCAAAGTCTCTTCCACATTAATGGATTCCTTATGGATGACATGGCTGTAATTGTGAAAGAGGACAAAGAACCAGAAAAAAAAAACCTTATTTTTTTAAACCAAAAAAATATTTTTTTAAAAAAATATTCCTTTAAAGTCAGTTTTGTGAGGAGAGCTGGGGAGAAAAGCTCACACAATGGAACTCTTAAAAACGTGTATCGGCAACACAATAGGAAACCAGAACAAATGTAGGCAAGGCAACCGCAGGAAGCTCATCACAAAGACAGTTCCTCTGTCCCCTCGAAGCAGACAGAGGAGAAAACATGCCGCAGAGTGGGGAGTAGTAAGAGTGAGAATGCCAACTCATAGTAAGAAAGCCTGGGTCGGGGTGGACGTGGGAGGGGGCAGAACATTCTAGAATTCCAAACAACAGCCTAATCATATCATATTCCTAAAATCTGTATCATGAAACCTGTTTATATTATCCTCAAATTAATTGTTCAGTGTTCAAATTTCAGCATCCCGGCCAATGACCCACCAACAATTTCCTTCTTCATAACATTTTCTTTTCTTGGTCCCTTGAAAAAATAACGAATGAGTTTCTCCATTTATAAAGTTGCTCTGAAATGTCTTCTGACGTCATGGAGGCTGGGAGGTCATCTTGGGACAGTGGAGGTAACAGGGGAGGCGGGGAGGGGGGGGTGTTTGGGCGGGTGACCAGGAGGTTTTGTGATTGTGAGGCAAGTTCTGATCCCATTAGCTGATGGTTGACTGACATTTTGGAACACGATTTTGCAAGAGACTGGGGAAAGGGAAAGAAGGAGCATGGGAAGGAGGCACTTAAAAGGCTGAAAAGGCAGGAATGGACTGAGAGTTCCCACATTCGCGCAGCGTTTTGTTATTGGACTCGGATCTGCAGCGAGCTTCCAGCCAGGATCTCAAGGCTGGGCTCTGGAGGCCTAGTGTGGGTTTTCTTATCAGCTCTGTGCTGGCCGTACCCAGCAAACTAGCTGAGGGAGGGAAAAGTGAACCTCTCGTGTATAAAGCAGACTGAATTCAGGCTTAGAGAGAGGCCTCCCGAGAAAGTTGGCTATCTTCCGGAAGGAAGGTGAGCTTTCCTTCCACGTGCCGAGGTGACTTCTCAGAGCAGCGACGCAAGGGAAAAGCCACCACTTTCATGAGAGAGTTTTCTAGTCTCCTTGGTGCTAGAGCAGCAATAATTCAGTGTGGGGGTTGAAGGGCTGCAGGGGATGTTCTTAAATTTTCCTCAGGACACCCTTCAGAGGCAGACTATTGATTGGGTGCAACAGAATCTGGCTGAATAGGTAACTTCTCTTTGAAAACAGGAATTCTGGAAGGTCTCTGGACACCCCTTTGTCCATGTGTGGGAGAGCGAAAAAAAAGAGGAAAAAAGGAAGACTAGAATCTGCAACCCGAGAGCTCTCTTCGAAGTTCACCAGCTGTAGGACCTTGGGTAAAAGCCCAGTGTCTCTGAACCTCTGCTCAGTGAGGAAGACAAACGCCCGAGGTTTCTGTGAGGAGCGAAAGAGCTTGTTTCAAAACCTGCCCGGGACAGAGCCCACAGTAGGTCTACTGCCATGGACCAGCCGTGCAAGAAAGACCGCTAAGTGCAGGCTTCAGGTAGACAGGAAAAACTCAGGCAGGCGAATGATGATCACAGACACGAATTCAGTGAGCAATGAAATCTGCTGATTTATTTAGGTTTTCAGGCCGCTTTTTATATTGTTTAAACGAGCTACTTTAACATTCCATGAGGAGGGGCATCTTGCAAGTACGTGAGTGCATTATCTCAGTGAGAGAGGAATGAGCACGTGAGGGCAATTATCATTGAGCGCGTGAGGGCAATATCATGAAAGACAGAAATCAATATCTTAACAGAAAATAGATTATCATTAGATACTACTAAACATTCCTAAGCAATCATTTTTAGGGAATCAGGATAACTAAGTTGGTTACAAGTCACCCAAGTTTATTCCTTGGCTGTAAAGCTTATCTAGTTCTTCCAGTTCTCCTTGCCTCGAGCTCCTTCCAGTATCTCAATGATTTTCCACAGAGAATCTAATTAAAATAAAGAATCTGACGACAGGGCCCCCATATTTTCCTTAATAATGATGCAGTTCATGACTTCAGCACTCCTACACCTGGGGTCTGGGGAGCTACGCCCCTAGGGTCCCCTGATTTCAGGTCAGCTCCCAGTTTGTTCCTCCTGCGGGGGGCAGAGAGCTTAACTTGTCAAAGGTTTAGATTACAAGTTTCTCATCTCTGAGATGGGCTCCCATAGTCTACAGTTAAAAAAACTACTTTCTATGCTTTCTTGCCCCTTCTCTGGTCTTGCATTCTGAAGCTTGATGCTCTTTAACCAGCGACAGGGCCTTTCCTTGCACAAATGACAACAACATCAACAACGACAACACTGGCCATGAGCGTAACAGTGACAAACAGTTTAACAGCATCAGGCACTGACTAAACGTTTCCCTTCATTTGCGTCTCAGAAGGGTTCCATGCGTGGGTGCCGTCATGGACCCTATTTGACAGAGGCAGAAACCAAATCCAAGTGAGGCCAAGTCTTGTTTCAAACTAAGGTTCTTCGAGGAAGAGAGCGTGTTGGGGTGGGGGGAAAGTGGGGAGGAGGTTCAACGGCTCAGGCCTTCGGCTGAGGCACCTCAGAGACAGCGGTGACACTCGGCTGGGAGGATCACCAGACACGTCCCGGTCCTGGAGGGAAGCCCGCTCACCACACATGCTCTGCTCGATGCCCGGGCGAGTGAGGATCCCAGTCCTGATACCACACATGTACCCGCCTTCAGAACCTGCATCCCTGGTGTCCTTGACCACGTGTGACACTAGACAACTAAGTGCCGGTGTCTTGGGAAGACGCCCAAGTGCCGGACAACTTCCCAGGAGAGACGAACACAAAACAAAGAGGCTCAGAACCTCTGAGCTGAGAGATGCGCTCTTCCTCCCCGAGTGATGAGAACGAAGGTTCCCAAAGCATCATCCAGCTCCAGCGCTGCCTCGATGCCCCCTCTCTCAAAGTCTGGCTCTATTGGACTGCAGGTTTCTCCAGTACGTAACGGGGTGAGGAGGGGGAGGTCGTGGTCAGGGTGGGGGTGGCAGGCGAGACCCTGACCTATGGTGCTCTACGCACACGTTCTCCTTAGCTTTCAGGCGGCTTGGGAGAGACCATGGAGGCTCGTGGAGGGCGTTCCCAAAGAGGGCAGGGTTTGGAGATGAGGAAGAAGAGGAAGGGAAACGATGAACAAGACCAGGGCCATGAGCCGTGAGAAGCTAGGCGGATGGAGAAGGGCCTGGGCTGAAGGAAAGGGTCTGGATTTGGGAAGGGGGGGGCTGCTGAATAATTAGTGTATCATAGATACTAAAACGGCCGTCATCTTCAGAGGCTTCCCATAGCACAGCACTGCTGTTCTCAACAATGAAGATTGTTTGAAGAACAATGAACATTGTTTGCTGTTCACAAACAATGAAGAGCCAGTGAAACCAGGCCCGGCTGTGTGTCGTTGCTGCCTCGGCCTTGCGGTGGCAGATGTCTGGGGGGACCTGGCTGGGGCTGGGTAGGGATGGTTACCTGAGTGGCTGATCAAGGAAGATCCACATGACTCTACTTTCTTTCTAGCTTTGTTTGGAAAGGGATGATTAAGCGTAAAGCAAACCCGGTCTTCAAAACTCTTCTTACAGGTCTCTCCAGAGCGCTCACTCGCCTAGATCTCTCTTCTGTTAACCTCCCGCCAGGCCTTCCTTAGCAAGGCCTAGGTGTAGCTTTTTTTGGGATTCATTCTGATTTTCCTGCTAAGGTGGCTTCTGTCACTCTCATTTGCAAAACCTTTTCTCTCTCTTTTTTTTTTCACCTTTGAAAGAAACCCAGGCAGACTGTTGTCATTTTCTTTCTCTTTTTGCACATCAATCACAAATATTTAGAATCCTTGTCAAGGGAATAAATAAAAGCAGATGTTTCCCCTGCCGCGAGCCCCTAGTGATACCACATTAGAAAACAGTATTTTCAAGTCTGGTCAAAAAAATATTTCGAGAAGACAAACCTTTGTTGATCGCAGGAGATGGCTCTTCAAATATTAACACAGAATCCGGAGCCAAGGGACTGCGGCCCCCAGACACGGTGGGGCCTGTGGCCGGTCACAGGGGGAGGGCTCAGCTCAGCCGGTCTGAATTGGTCTCCCACGTCTCAGTGCGGGCGCTCGCTGCACTTTCTGCTGCTGATGCGAAGATGCCGCTGGGCTTTAGTCGTGGCTTCTGGGGTCTTTGTAGGATGATTCAGGGACTCTTCTCTGTCCCAGATGCACTATTTCCTGCCTCTTGCATTGGCGTGGCCTCGTGCCCGGCTTTCCTGGCTGATAGAATGTGGCAGAAGTGATGGTGCTGCCTCCAAGCCTCGCGTCAAGAGGCCCGGAGACACTCTGTGGAGCCGAGGCCAGTCTGCTGTGGGCAGTGGGGAAGGCCCCAGGTACACCAGGAGTCTTAACAGCCACCAGCTTGTCAAACAGCATGTAGGAGAGAGGCTGGCACCCATGGCCAGGGCTCACGGCGACTCATTAAATCTAACCGAGTCCGGGAAAGCCGTGTAGCTGATTCATGACCAACAACATGTATTTCCTATTTGCAGCAGCATCCAGCGCACTTGTCCTTCAAGGGCCGGAGAGGGCACAGTACGGGCGCATGAAGCTGTCTTACTCCCCCGATACAGGAGCACCAATGAGCAGATCAGTGAGGTCCTCTGGACATGAAGAAATGGGCCCAAATAAGACTGCAGTTGCAGCCGGCCCTTTGCTGACCCCGATTTTAAGACATGGTATTTTCGGATGACCTTTTAGCCCAAAGGAGCTGGCTGATAGACCACGCCATCCCGAAGTGATGGTCCAAATCCAGAATAGCCCCGGACTGACGGCCAACCAGCCTGACGGCCAGCCTGGTGATGCGCATACAGGGAGCAGCAGCAGGAACAGGACCCCGTCTTTTGAAGCATGTGCCTTAATGGTCCTTTCAAGTCCGCCCTGGTGGTGAGTCCATTGCTGTGTCGCTGCGGTTGTCACCCCCCGCCGTCTCAGTCCTTACAAATAGGGCCCCGCAGAATTAGCCACACACCTGGGCAGAGGGAAGAACGCACTCCACCTGCAGACTTCTGAACTTGGATTTCAACATCAGCGAAAGCAAAACTAGAGTTCAAACCTAAACTCAGCTGCCTCGATCCCGTTTTCCTCCCTAGCAGCCACCAGCTCCTTCTTCTGTCTCCGCCAGAACTCCCGAGTCAGAGGGAAAAGCCTCTTTTTCTTTCTTTTCCTACACCGGTAGGTCTCAGAGGGATATAGATCAGAATTCTTCTTGAAACCTATTTATTTATTTATCCACTTTTTTTTAGAGACTAGGTCTCGCTATGTTGCCCAGGGTACCCCAGACTCAAGCAATCCCAAGCCTTAGCCTCCCAGGTAGCTGGGATTACAGGTGTGTGCCACCACACCCAGCTAATTTTTGAGACTAGGTCTTGCTATGTTGCCCAGGGCGGGTCTCGAACCTGCGGGCTCACGCAATTCCCTGTCTCAGCCTCCCGTCCTAGGCTGGGATTACAAGCAACCGTGACCGCACTTGAAACCTATTTAAAACATGGCGACATAGTAGTCTGGAACCTGAGACAGCTGCTTGGGTAACTCCAAGAGACATTTGCACAGCAGATGGCAGTTTGCACAGTGCCCCCCAAATATTTCCTGTCGCAAACTTCCTCTGCAATGTGACCGGACCATTCCCCCCATTAAGAGGTGAAGTATGTTTCTCAACTTCTTTGGTTCTATGACATTTTGGATCCATAAAATAGATGTGATGCTGAGCTAGTTCTGGGCATGGTCTTCTACTGGCCTGGTCTCTTTAATTCCTTCCTCTTTTAAGACGTGTGATAGCATATTAAAAAAAAAAAAACTGGCAACAACAAATGCTGGCGAGGATGTGGAGGGAAAAAAAACTCTTTCACTGCTGGTGGGAGTGCAAACTTGTCCAGCCGCTATGGGAAGCTCTGTGGAGGACCCTCAAGTCACTAAAAATGAAGCTACCGTATGATCTTGTGACTCTCTACTCTTAAGTCTCTATTAAAGGACAAGAAAACACCAATGTGGAAGGAAACTTGCCCTCTTGTGTTTACCGCAGCCCTATTTCCAACAGCCAGCATATGGAAGCAACCACATGCTCTAGAACAGATGAATGGATCAGGAAGGTGTGGGAGATATACATGGTGGAATATTACACAGCAGTCAAAAAGACAAACGTGCGCCATTAGCTCCACATAGATGGAACTAGAAGGGTCTATGCTAAACTGAATAAGTCAGAAGAAAAATACCGGATAATTTCCCTTACAAGAGGAACAAAGGGAAACCAAACAAACCATCAGAAAATGACAGAATTAGCAGACTGATTACAGATCTGTGAGACAGAGCAGGGGAGGGGGAGGCAGAGGGTCTAATCAGGGGAGGGAAGAGCACCGACTCTTTGCCTGTTATTTACTCAGCCCAACTCCCCCACGATGGCCAGCTGATCTTCCTACACAAAGGGTTGGCTTCCTTATCCCCATCCTTCAAAAGCAGCAATAGCTCCTGACTCTCCTACTCCCTGGGTGACAAAGCAACGTGTCCACTGTACATCTATGACCTCCAGGCTCAGCATAAATCCCAGAGATGTTCTGCCAGTTGCCTTTCCAGCCCCCTGAACTGATCTGAGGCATGCCCTTCCCTCCTTCTCCACATATAGAGATCCTTGGACATTGCCAAGCTCATTTCCATGTTCTCCTGGACGCATTTCCTGGCTGCTCTTTTCCCAGGCGTTGTCATGTACAGCTGTGCAAGTGGTGCACTACACAATGCTAAGAAGCATCATTCATGGCAACTCCAATGTGAACTGTACTCCTAGAGCGATACAGGATGATACAGTGTCACCACAACGCCTCCTCACTGTCTCATGTCCTGTGCTGTCTCAATGTGGCTCTACATTTTTGTTCACTTAAAAATATATCTATAGTACCTACTACATGAGTGGCGCTGGCTAGAGACTACGAAGATAAAGATATAGTATTGGGCCTTGAGCTTGAGGGACTTAAAGTCTGAGTCGACAGACCGACATTCAAATGGATGCTACAAAGACTTTCACTTTCAATAAAGGAATGGAAAAAAGAAAAGAAATTTTTACTTCTACTTCATCCTTATTTTATTCCTCTCTATAACTGGTGGAGAGCTCTATTTTAGGTAGCATTCTTTGTTTTTTTCTCATTTTTAAAATTTTTCAACCATTTATATAACCATGTCATTTTGGAACCACAACTCACAACTTCATGCCTCCATGCTTCACTCATCCTCCAACTAGGCTCTAGCACCGATGTCCTATCGTGTGCCCCCACCCCACCCCCCTGGACTGCCCTCCCACCCCGCCATGTCCTTCTTCCTTCTCCAGAGATCTTAAGGGCAGAGGTCATGTCTTACTTATCACAGTCCACAATTAAGAATTGACTTTGTACCATGTAGGAGCTCCTATTATAGTTACCAGGTTGTGCAAGACAACACATATTTACTCCACACCTGCTATGTCTACAATGCTGCGTGTGAGCATGTGAATTTGACAATGCAAACACCCTAGAGATAGTGGAGTACAAAATGGCGCTGGCTTTTGGTGAATTCAAATTCCGGCCCCATCAACTGCTGTGTGTTTAATGCGAGCAGCTACTGAAGGACTTAAATTCTGTTTCTTTGCCTGTAACACCTGAGAATTGTTGGAAAACGTAGACTATTTGCTTGCATGGTGCCTGGCAAGTGTTAGGTGATAGCGTTTGTCATGTAGGGAGGTAACACTTGCATGTACCAATCCACCGGGTAGAGATAAGAAGTGGTAAATAATTGGTAAAACATGAAAAACTGGGCAAGTGTGGAGGAGGCAGAACAAGTCATTAATATTTCTTATCAATTCTTCCTTTTAAAACACACTTCATTTTTAAATCTGATGTGTATGCTGTATCCAGACATAGACATAACAATTGTCATGCAGGTATCACCAAAGGAGGAATAAGAGTACAGAGAAATACATTTTTCCAGAAGGAAAGTTCCTGTAGTGGATTAAAAAAAAGAATCCATCAGGCACTGCTGATGGATTTATATATACATGTGTGTGTGCACTTATATATACATGTATGTGTGCGTGCATACATGTGTGTGTGTGATATGCATGCTACCTACCTCAAGGACAGGTCATAAAAATGTCCATTATGTTCAGGAACAAAGAGTTTTGATCTAATTTCTGAAGTTGCAGAGCTCCAGAGTTAGAAGATCTTCCAATCCAAATCATTCATCCCAGGATCAAGGAAATAAGACTCAAAGCGATGAAGTAGCTTCTTGGAGGCCACCCAACCAGGAAATGTTAAGCCAGGACTTGGATCTTAACTAATCCTCGGAATTTCTGCCCAAAGCTCTCACCTCATGACCTTTCTCGTCGGACCTACAGAGGTAGTGTTCCATCAGGCCACGGACAGGGCATCTTCGAGGTCTTATCTAGGGATGAAAGTCTCCATCACTGAGGTAGAGGTCAATGTGAAGAAAGCTCTACTGAAAGACTGCACACGATGGCTCTCCTGGCCTGAGCACCTGCTCTGTGCAAGGTGCTGCGCCCACGGCAACGCCTATGCAATCCGTTCATTCACCTCAGTGACTCCACTCCATTGTCCCAGCCTTGTGGCGGGGATACAGCAGCGAGAAGACCCATATGGCTCCTGACTCAGGCCTTCTCGCCTTCCCCATTAGGGAAATCCCAGGAGTCTTGCTTCCGGCATGAATGGCACATGCGATTGAAAGCGCCGGAGAATAACACGGAAGGTCATCATATACAAGCAACCGCAGCAGACACTTCTCAAGCACTTGCTGACTTCGTCCGTTGAACCGCCCCCAGCACAGGAAACTCAGGCGTGGACAGCAGAAGTGGCTGGGCCTTGTAGTCAAGGTCTGGTAGAGCCTAAGAGGTAGAGTGAAGGCTGGAGACAAGGCTGGTTGGTGTCAGCGTCCATGACGTTGACTCCTGCTTACACCGACCGACTGGATCCCTGCTCTTACTCTCTCTACTAAGAGATCACGCACATCATGTCAAGACTCTCCTGAAAGCCAGGGTCCCGGAAACAGAAATTACTTAGTCTGCAGGCAGATTCCGTGTTCTCGCCAGATGTTTGCTGGAGTGCTTATTGCCTGTCAGAGGCAATAAGGTTGCGCGTGTCCACATCACGTGTAGGTCAAGTTCTCAGCGTGATGTGGGCCTTTCATCTGCGTCCGCAGCATAGTGGGCATAGTTACCCACCATAGTGGGTAACGAAGGCTAGAAAGAACCTAGACATGAAGCAGTCGGGGCTGCTAGTCCGGTATCACTGGATCTACATCTGGACAGAATGTCTTTGGATTTTTTGCGAGGCTTGTGGCTTTATTAAATATAGAAACAACAAGTATCTACGTGAAACTTCACGCAACAACTTGAAAAAGGGGCGATTTCTCCAGTTCTCTGTCAGCCACCAAATTTACTGTGTCATACAATTTGTGTGTCTGGCTTCAGCCTCCCCTAGCAGGGCGCGCGCGCACACACACACACACACACACACACACACACACACACTCCTTGAGAATAGAACACAGACTTGAGCCAATTGCAGCTTTCCATACATTCTATTAGAGAAGAATAAAGAAGGAAACTAAAATTCCTCCATTTTCTTCCATCCTAGGGGTTTCGTTGAGGTTTAATAATATTATCAATAAAGCAGCTTTGAGGCGCGATACAAAACAGTGAACAGCAACTGGGAAACATTTTGAAGCAGCAAATACTCTCTCCCAGTGTTGCCAGGCTTGGACATAAGTAAGACAGAAAACAGAGCGAGAACTCATTTGTTCTATCAAGAAAGCATAAATATTGGCTCGCTGCACAGCCAACCTCTTGCAGCTGTACACTAGCTCTCAACTATTAAAAAGATTCTTAAATTCCCAGGGAAACAAAATCAATTTCAACCATATAAGTCTGTGTGTAAATCTCTTGTGCTTCTTCCAAATATTTTCTCATCGAGGAGATGGGAACGACAATTTTTCTGAACGAGGAAGCCTCCAGTCTACCCATCGCACCATGAGGACTATTTGAATGACTTCCAGCAGCTTCGCTTAGAAAAGCTCAAGGTCGAGGAGGCCAAAGACAGCTCAACATTCATGTCAATACGTTCCATGATTTGGCCAGATCACCGCTCCTTGCGGCGGATGGGGGTTCTGACAGCCATGTTCACATAGTGGCTTCCCTCTCGGTCACAGCACATGATGGTTCCTCTTGCCCACTTGGCAAGAGTCTTGTTTTCTGGGCGCATATTAAACAGCCCATTAGATCTCTTAAAGCTTAAAGTGAGCCAAGTGATTGCTGTTTCAATCCCCAATCAACACGTGCAGCGAGGTCTTGAAAGGCTTCCAACCCCACAGCCCGTCTTTGAGTTTTAGATGGAGAGGACAGCTCCGGGTCACGGTCCTTGGTGCTGATTTGATACAGTCCCCGATTCGTGCTCTTGGTGGCTGCTGGTATCGAGACTGTTGTTCACACAGCTCACCCAAAGGAACGGGTGGGAGATTAATTATTTACTAGGTGTACTACGATTCCGTGCCGGGAGAGTGAATTATACGTAGGCACTCACGTTTGGGGAAAGGATAGAGATGTAGTTCGCCGGCTGATGTGCATCAGATTATCTTGCAGAGTTGGTTAGAACAGATCCCTCAGCCCCACGCCTCCTGGGTCAGCGATGCTCTCGTGGCGGGTGTGGGTAGAGCTTGGGCTGTGGCTGCTAACACGTGCCCCAGGTGCTGGTGATGCTGTAGGTTGGAGGCCATCTTTGGGGGGTGAGCTGTTGTGGCCCAGGAGGTCACAACCAAGCGACGGTCCATTTGGGCCCCAATCTCGTTTAGGAAATTGCGATTTGGGGATCATTAAACTGATCGGTAAGTCTGAGTTTCGGCTTCTGCGCAACAGGGGCCTTGGAAGGATTTAGGGGCAACTGCCCAGCTCCCGACACCAGGCTGGACAGCTGCCTGCTGGGTGACCAGTGCGCAACAGAAATGGAGCAGCCTCCTTGCCCAGGGCCCCTCTGGTGAACATGCCAGCCTTCTCTGTCCATTTCTGGCGTCTCTGGCGAAGCAGGTCAGGGGTTTCCTGGGGGGTGAATTGCGCAGGCGGGCCCCAGAACGCGGGCCCCAGGAACTTTCAGCTAAACCCAACGGAACGTTAGCTTGCGTCGCTGACCTTGGGGTTATTTTTCATTTCGGCGGCTTGATGGCCCACAGCTCCTCGGCCGTGTGTCTTATACACGATCTTTTTAAGAACAGCATCAGTTTCTTTTCAAACTCAAACTCCAGCCTTTGGAGACTAAGATCCTTGCTCTCCATATTCTGTTATTAAGAGGTCTGGTGTTCCGCCAAGGCAACAGATTCATAAATTTCGCTGGGGATTTTCATTGTCGTGCGAACGTTGAAACTGGCTCTCGGTTACACGAAGCAGCCAATTCAAGAGGCTACGTGTGTTGGATTTACGACGGCCACGTCTGATTCGTGCGGTTCGCTTCTAGTTTGCGGGAAAGGCCTGATCCACCGGTCAGAAGAACCTCAGCCGGTTCAGGCTGCGTTTACTTTGAGGAAGATATGATTTGACTTCAGCTGAACGCCAGGAACTGAAAGTGCCTTGTGCTCAGACCTTTCTTCAGCTGTTCGCTTAACACCAAGTCCTGTTCCTGCGCAGGGGCCAGACTGGATGGTCACCCTGTCCTTGCAGCTGACGGTCTTGTGAGAAGGGAGAAAAGCAAGGTTAGAACTTGACTTCCACAGGCTGAGACAGCCCAGCCCTTGACCCATCATCTGCAGAAAGCCCATCCATGCCCGACACCACGAACCTGTTGGCCGCTGCCCCGATCTTCAGAAGTTCCCATGGCGTTGGATGGTATCTTCCGGAAGTGGGGGTCTTCTGAGTGCTAGAGCCAACGGAGAACTTGACCTTTCCCGTGGTGTTACTGACCTGATGACCTCAGAGAAGCCAAAGCAAGCCAGCTTGGCAGCGTGTGGTCACCAGCGTCTCCCAGACTCGAGGAACGACGACCTGCCGAAGGCAGCACCAAGCTCTGTGCACACTTGAGCGTTTAGGCTTCCTACATGATGCGGATTTCCTGGGTGATGCGGTGGTGGGGCCTCTCGGGGTATGCAATGATGTAAATATATATATATGTAATCAATAAAAATAAACAAATGACGCAGGGGTTGACGTCATCGGCCTGTTAGGAATTGAGTGTGTGTGTCACTGCCTCTAATTCGTATGGTGGAGGCTCCAAGCCTGGCGGATGGTGTTGGGAGAGGAGCCCGTGGGAGATGGTCCAGGCTAGATGGATCACGAGGTGATGGGAAGAGCTGGCAGAGAGCCTGCTTCCTACCCCCGTCATGGAGGCCAAGGCAAGTGTCAGGAAGAGACACCCACTACGGATCCTAGCAGCGTGCTCTGACCTCCGTTGGCCCAGTTTCCAGAGCTGGGAGAGGAGGTGTTTGTTGTTTACAACACCAGATGTCCCCCAAGGGACGAACGGACCAGCAAGTTGTGGGGTAGTGAGGCGGTGGAATAGTATTCAGCCATGAAAAAGACAAGCATGGCACTGGTGGCAACGCGGATGGAGTTAGGAGGGATCGTGCTAGTGGAAGTCAGCCAGAAGGAAAAAGTGAGAGAAGCCGGATGGTCTCAGGGATAGATGGGAGGGAGGGAAAACAAAGAAAAGGTCAAGGAAAAGCTAAAACTAACAAACTGACAGCAGAACTAAAGCACATGGAGAGAGGAGGGAGGAGGAGGGGGAAATCAGGGGAGGGATGAGCACAAGAGATCAAGAGGAAGGTTCACAGTGCCAACGCGGTGGGAGAACCTTGGGGTAGGTAGACAGGAGGCAGATATACATACATACATATATATATATGGATTATATCTATACAAACAGTAAAAAATTTGCAATAAAATCAGTTCAATCCTGCAAATAAAAAACCAAAGTCAATCACCCAATCTCTGGTATCCAACATGGCGGCCTGCACAGAGGAAGGTCCCACCCTAGCGGGGTGGCAGGGCTTGGTGGGAACTGGGTGATGCTTCCACCTGCCGAGGCTCCCGGCCGCAGCTGGCAGCTGGCATGCAGCTGGCTCTTTCTTGCCCCGGGTCTACTCCCTGCTCTGCCTTCCCCCACCCGAGAGGCTCCCCCCACACCTCCCGCTTCTGGCTCCGAGGTGCCCCCCAGGCACCCCACGTTAAGCCGGGTCCTTGCCCAGCGGCCCTTCCCCAGGGTCGGCCTCCCTGTCCACCTACCGGCCCCATCTGCTGGGCCTGTGGGCGCAGGGCCCGTGCGGTCTCAGCTCACCCCAGCAGCCCAGAGCCGCCAGCTTGAGACGTCGCAGGCCTCTGCCTCCTCCACTGGCCCGTCTGGGTTTTGGTTGCAGCAACAGGTTCCTGCACTTTCCCTTTTCCCAGTCGTCATTTTGTGGAAGAATAAAATCCCAGATCTGATCCAGGATCCACTCGGATCTGAGCCTGGATGGGGTCGACCCCGGGCAATATGGCGAGAAAGAGAGAAGGGAAACGAGGCCTGTTGGTTGGAGGCTTCTGTGCCCCTCCCCCCCGCCCCCCCAGCTTCTTTCCCGTTCAGGGGCCTCTGAAGACAGGCCCCAGGGGGCTCCGTCTGTGCTGACCCCGTGCCAGCTCTCCAGAGGCCACGGGGGCTGCTGGCCGGCCAACTGGGCACCTCTG
>PVHY01028893.1:0-14777 GCA_004024945.1 Uropsilus gracilis | reverse complement strand
AACTCCAACACGGAGTTCAAATCTGCAAACTCCTTAACTGCATTCAGCACACATGCTGCCAGCCTGGGCCAGCCGAGGGTTGCAGGCCCTCGGTGGCCACATGGCCAAGCTCACATGGCTCACATCTTTACAAGATGGCCGATTCCCATCTCCTCTCCATATTGGAATCCCAATCCAATTGAATCCTGAAACGAACCCTGAATCGAATCCCATCCTTCTCTTTGTTTGCACACCCTTTATATACCCTGATTTCCCGCCTTCCAGGAAATGTTTCACCTTGACTATTTCACTTCTTTCTTCCCCCTGCATCCCCCTGAAGGGAAATTCCAGCTAAGGTCATTCCCCCATTTTAACATTACCTGTCCTTGAAATCTGCAATCTTAAACAGGAGGGGGGGGGACACACCCTATCAATACCAGGAAACACCAGTAAAGAAGTAGGAAACTAAGAGAAAGAAAGGAAAAGATCAAATACATGTCCATTATTAAGTAAATTACCAAGAGTGACTGGGACCTTCTCTTATTGGCCAACCCTAGAAGTAGGGTTTTCCTTCCTACAGAGTGACAGAGCTGGGGTATTTACCAACCAACTCCAACTGATCTTGGGTGAGAGCTTGGGTGGGAGGAGGTACTGATTTCACACACTTCCTATGGAAGGAGCAGTTGACTGTGAAAAGAAAACCCATACCCCCCCCATCTCCCATTCCCCCAAAGAAAAGCAGATGCTGACTTTTAGAAGTTAGGCTGCATCCAGATATAGGTTATCAGTGAGGCATTGGGGCTGCTTAGCACAGATGCCAATCTACATAACTTTGACTCTAAATTTCCCTGGTCACCTCCATGGCTGGTTCCCCCATCCATAAAGTACAATGCTGTTGTCAAGAGAAAGAACTAAACTTCATGTTTTACCTAGGAAAATATCATGCATAATTAAGGTTTGAGAGAAGAAAAATAGAAATCAGAATACAGTATGAAATAAGTTTGCCAAACATAACAGAACATTAATCTAAAGAATGCCAAGAGGCAGAATAAAATAAATATTGAAAGCACAGTCATGAATTAACTCCTAAGACAAAGCAAAACTACAACTACACTTGCGGTGTTATGTTAAGAAAAGGGGTGAAGTTCAAAATCAGTCTCTTTTCATGGCTCATTCTCTCACTCATGGGTTGTAACCAGGTCTTCAGGCTCATGCACTGTCAGAAAAATATAAAAGAACAAACACATGCTGTTTTACAGAAAAGTGCTCACTCTCTAAACCATGATGGTTCATTTGAATATCTATTTTTCCTGTGTCATACTTTGCCACAGGCACCTTTATGAAAAGTCTCAAATCCTAAGTAAATATTGTTAGATCACAACAATTCATAGAGTTGTACTAAGGTTTAGTGCAAAGGGGTAAAAGCTTTCTGCTACCTCTTTCAGTCTCCTGGAATCTCACTTTCTTGCTCCTATTCCCTTAGGGTAGAATAACACTTATTCCCTTAAAGGGAATATTACCCCCCCCCCAAATTTTAACCATGATCTAATTTCTGTTGGTTCAAATCAATTATTCTCAAACCACAGAGTTGGGTTAAAAGATAGGTCCTTCAAGTAATTGGGAGGTAGTTGTTCCAGAAAGCACACTCTGCAAAGAAAAGTTTGCAAAAACTGAGTCTCGGGATTATCACTCAAATGTAGCAACTTCTTTTTCTTCCAGAATCACTAAAAACTACTCATTACCTTTGTCCAAATTAGTCTGGAAACCACAAAGACAACATTCCAAAGCTTTTTCTGTATAGAAGAGAAAGTAAATGTTTATTCTAAAACAATATACCAGTTCATTTCTAAAAAATTCAGTCTGTTACTGATATATTGTCATTTTGCTAACTGTAGCTGGAGGGGGAAAAGGGAAGGCTTAGGAGAATAAGTCAACTTTGCTTATTTTTCTTTTCACAAGTAATATTAGCTTCGACAACTTTTCTAACTGCAAAACTTGGAGGTCACCTTATCTGTTCTCACAAAACTTGAAATCTAAACATTTGATTTTTAGGCAATACTTCATTACCAGAGCAGGT
Source organism: Uropsilus gracilis (assembly GCA_004024945.1). Lineage (NCBI taxonomy): Eukaryota > Metazoa > Chordata > Mammalia > Eulipotyphla > Talpidae > Uropsilus > Uropsilus gracilis. Next base: position 12,721 of record PVHY01028893.1, on the reverse strand, counting down.
GTGGAAGAACAGTAGTGAATATAATAGTGAAAATAATGAGTCATACAGAATGTTTCCCTTTTATTTAGAAAGTGTTACATGCATGTTTTGTAGCAGATTTGTTTTCCTAAATGTGCTAAATTTCAGCAAATATTAAGCCTGATTTACATTCCACAAGCATGTCTCCTTGTGATGATTATGGAAATTAAGCCTAGCGGGTACTGAAAATGGAGACAGTGAGCAAATAGTGACATTTCTGTCCATGAATTATCCAGCAGGGCCTGCTGCACTGTCAGTCGGAGCTCAGAATTGAGGCCGGGCATGGTGGCATGGGCCTGTAAGTGGCAGCTAGGAAGCCACGGCCAGGGCCAGGGATCGGGTTTGGAGTTCCGCTGGGGCACGTAGCGAGACCTAGTTCCAAAAAAATATAGCTGGGTGTGGTGGTGTGCGCCTGTAATCCCAGCTCCCAGGGAAGCTGAGACTGGAGATTGCTTGAGTCTGTGGTACCCGGGCCTGCGGTTCCACAGGCAAAAAGAGCGAGACCTAGTCTAAAAAAGAAAAAAAAAGGAAAGAATTTTATCTGAACGAATGAATGGAGAGAAGAAGAAATCACAAAGGGTCTCAGAATAGCTTCCTGGGGATTATCTGGGAGAATCTCAGCACCACCTGCAGAATTTTTCAGAATACAGATCCTGGGTCCTTTTCTCAGAGTTTCTGCTTCAGCAGGTGAAGGGTGGAGCCCAAGAATTTGCATTTCTATCAAGGTCAAATCTGATGCTGTTGCTCCTGTTCCATCAAACAGGCTGTGAACCACTAACGGACTAGTTTTATATCACAAAACTGATTTCCCTGGTGCCTGTATACATATTTACATCTAATCTTCACCTGTTTTTCATTTTTATAATGGAACCATGAGAAAGCAGTTTGATAATCTGGGCAGCTCCATACATGACTCACGGAATCAATATCATTTTTGACGGTAAGCTGGTGCCAGTTCTGGGTTCTCTGGCACTTGAATTATAGGTAGAGAGTCTGCTGGTTGTTTTTTGAACAATTATACTTGACTCCTAAAAGGAACTCATTCCAATTAATGATATTTTACTAAATGTACAAGTCAGCAATCTGATGATTGCCCTTGAAACTGCCTTCTCCTTTATAACAAATCCAACTTCACCTGAGTCTTTATAGAAAAGAAACTGAATGACTAAATAGAGCAAAGCATATTATCAGTCTAACTGGACCTGAGTACAAACAAAACATTATTTACAAGACCCTGGGGTTTGGCTTTGCTGTTGAAACATAACTAGTATGAATACTTCAACTTATAGACTCTATAACCCAGAGTGGTAAGAACCTAGTGGTCCAACTCTCCCTGTCATGACTCCAGAAATAAGAATTTGGGATTATTCTTAATCATCACAGAATTACATATATAGCAAACTTACATCTATAGCAAACTTTTTAACTATATTACAAAACATACATTCAGAGTAGAATCTCCTCCAGGTCATATTTACTCCATCTCCTACAAAAAAATACATCTGAAGCTAGTAAGGATTTATGTCATACTAGAGAGTATAGGTTTTTAGGATTCCTCCAGATCTCTAGAATACATAGATGATTTTGTATTTAATTATAAAAGGTAAAAGAGTTCATCTTAAATATTGAAAACTGAGTTTAACCTTTCAAACTAACATCTTATGATAGAAAAATCCTGTTTCGACTGTTCAATATCATATTCTGTAGGTCAAAGTGATAAAGGAAAAATTTTACCCTGAAAAATCTGCATCTTTATCAAATTCTGATAGACAACTTTTCATAATATTTCATTTAAAAGGTAAGAGATAGTATCACTTTGAAATCAGGTGAAAAGAAAGACTTTGACTTTAACTCACATCTCTGCCTGCTTCTCTCTCTATGAAGCAGGCTACAAATGGTTAAATTAGCATTTTCACTGACCACTTATTGATATGCAAAAGCCAGTCAGATGCTTCTCAGCTCCCAGTTCCAAAACTGCAGAAGAAAAAAAAAACTTAAAAACTACAGTTTACACTTTACACTAGTTTGCCTCAATTTACCCTCTTTTAAACTCTCGTGGGTTCTTTCCACCATCCCCAGGCTTCTCAACCCAAATACCAAGCCAAAGCAAGACTATGAGTGCAGACAAATTTATTTCTAACAAAGTGATTTCCTAATTATTACAAAAGAAACTTGTAAGTAAAATTCAGATTACTTTAACATTGTCTAAAACCTTTCTCAACATTGTCCAAAGTCCTTCCCCAGATTATCTAAAAATCCTCAGTCTCTCAGTCCTGATCATCTCACCAATGTCCAGTCAGTCAGAGATCAACTCCAGATGCTGGAAGACATCTTCCTTTGGCTGCTCCTTTGGCATGCTCCTCTTTGTCTTCCACACTGGCTTCTTCTTGTCCTCCAGGAAGTAGAAGAAACCTCATAGTACCGGACCCAGCAAAGTTCACTTTCTTTTCAGGCCTAACTTTTGCAAGGCCTCTTGCAGACACAAGTTAAACTCAGCAAAACAGTTCAAATCTGCAAGCTTCTTAACTGCCTTTAGCACACATACTTCTAGCCCAGACTAGCCAGAGGTTGCCAGGCCCCAGTCCTTGCCACATGGCCAAGCTCACATCGTTCACATCTCTATCTTACAAAATGGCCGAAACCAAACCTGAATCTCAATCTCCATTCCTATCATCCTCTTTTTTTTTTCTCTTTGTTTCAAACCTCTTTATATATCCTTTCTGTTTTCCCACCTTCCAGGAACAGCTCCAGAATTATTATATTACAAAGGAAAAAAAAGCTGTTTCACTTCTTCCTCCCCCCTGCATCTCCCTGAAAGGAAATTCCAACTAAGGCCATTCTCACATTTTAGCATCTGTCCTTAAAATCTGTACTCTTAAACAGGAGACAATGACACCAGGGGGAGTAGCCCACCCTATCAACTTTATTTTTTTTATTTTTTTATGCCTATTGCCTATTTACACAATGTTGGAGGGATTGCTATAATGATTCATATATGAATTTGATTTTCCCCACAAACTTCGTTTAGGGTTGATTTTTCTAGACTTGGGAAAATGCTTTTGGAAAGTCCATAAAGAATATACAAACATTTTCCTTATTAACAATTCTTTATGTTTATTAATCAGTGTCTGAAAGCAGATACATATTGTTAGTAGTATCACATTGTGAAATCAAATTTGGCTTTTTAACTATGTTGGCAATGGTCCCAAAGGATAAAAGAGACTATAATAGGCCGGGCACGGTGGCTCATGCCTGTAAGTTTCAACCTATGAAGCAGCCGGGGCTAGGGATCGCAGCACGAGTCCTGCCTGGGGCCTGTAGCGAGACCTAGTTCCAAAAAAATAGCTGGGCGTGGTGGTGCGCACCTGTCATCCCAGCTACCTGGGAAGCTGAGGCTGGGGATTGCTTGAGTCTGTGGTACCCTGGGCAACGAGAGCCTGTGGTTCCATGGGCAAAAATAACGAGACCTAGTCTCAAAAAACAAACAAACAAAACAAAACAACAAAACAAAAGAGACTACAATAAACACACAGCAGGCATTTTAGTAGTTATTATTTTGAAATACTTTTTTCAGATGGGACCACTGCCTTTGCTGCAAGCCTAGAAGGCTGCATGTCCTGGCACCAAGACCCATGCCCTTGTTACATGGTGGAGTCAACGTCACTCATTAGGACCACATTTTATGGTGCATCTAAGCCAGAAGACTGAAGAGCTGTTCTTATGCTTCCAGATGGAAGCACTTCTGGGTATTACTTGATAGCTCTAGAAATAGTTGATATATTTCTATTGAAGATAGTACTGGTCTTCAATAAACTTGCCATTTATGGAATGGTAAAATTTCCTCGCTCCAAGTAAGCACAACCCCAGAATGGATTTTATAGATACTTTCAGTTTGAATGAAAGATACAGGTTCAAGGATACTGTTTCAAGGACAAGTTACAAAAACTAAACCTTCTTGCTAGCACATGATACATTATAGAAACCGTGTACTCATGGCATCCCAAACTCTTGTGTGAAGATTTCTAAATGCTCAAGACTACAGGGACTATGGTGATGGATCATGCTATGTTTGTAGGAGAACCACACCAGAGGAAGAAATAAAATACTGTACAGAAATGAACACTGATCTAAGAAAGTTAATAAACTTTATAAAAATAAAAAAAAAAAAAAACTTCAAGAAAGAGCTTGACATCCCTGGGCTCCAAAGAATTACAGATAAGTAAAAACAAAACTACTCTGATTCATGTTTATTATGTTGTTTATTATGTCCCACATCATACGATCATATGGGAAGATTTCAGACTAATAGAAGCACTTAACCTATCTCTTTAGAAGAAGGAGCAGAAGTTGTATTAAACCAGGAAACTAAGGACCTAATGTGTACAAAGGCCTTCTGCCACTCCCACCCATCAAGGGGTTAGACGACGTCTTTCCATGAACAAAGGAAGTCATTAATCCTTGGTCAGTGGTATTTTGCATTTGTTAAGACAGTGAATTTAGCTTGACACTATTTTTCTTGCAGGGCTAGAGAGCTCATGGATGATTTAGAAAATTATTCCAAAGTGACATCTGACCCATTTACTGCTGCAAATAAAGGGTTATGAGGAGAACAGAAAACTGCTACAAGTCAAGGAGACATCATCTGAATGTTGTTTTGCTCTCCCTACTTTAAAGAAAACAGAATTTGAATAAATATTGACTAGAATTAGAATGTCATATTGCAAGTCTCACATTAATGCTAATTTTCTGGCATTCTATTAGTCCACTGGCTGACTTTACTCATTTCTTGTTCTTTAGAGAGAACAATAAAAACTCAAAAGTTTTTCAAAATGAAGAATAAAAATGCCAGAATCTAGGTCTTATTCTTTATGAACAGCTCAGAAACTTCATTCCAATGCAAAAAAGAAAATTGAAAGGATTAACAGTATCACAGATTCAGTATTATCTGATTTAAAAAGGAAGATATTTAATATCCCATTAGAAGGGGGAGTAGTTACTACAAGCTGCAAGACCAGTCATAGCTATCTATCTTTGTGAAGAGCAAATGTCTGAGTCATATTGACACATGAAAGAAGGATAGATTGCTAGAAATGGCAAAATTTAGGGAATTTAATTAGTCACTTTTCCCTGATAATCTCCAACATTAGGAATTCAATTTAGGAAGGTAGCTTGCATGACATTTATATGATCATAGTTTTCTTACCGAACAGTCCCTCAATATTCTCCATGGGCAATACTGTGACCCTCAAGAACTCAACCTTCAACACTTCCAACCTTTAAGTACCATATGTGAGTCCTTGCTTGGAAAGAACTACTTCAATTTGTTCACGTGTTTGTTCTTCCATCTATCCCTCCACTACTAACTCATCATCTATCCATTCACTGCTAATTCATCCTATATCTATCTATTATTAATTTATCTATTCATCCATACATCCATTATTCATTGTATTCTAGCAGGCACCTCTAGGTGGAAATAAAACAAAATAACGTACTAATAGAAGTGCCCTCTTCCGTGTCCTTGCTTTCATTTATCCTTAGGATTTTTCATAGTCAATTTTATAAATTCATCTTCAGAGCTGGATTTTGGCTGGATTTTGGGAAAGATCAGCTTCTTCGTGGTATTTTCCAAATTGCCTGCTGACATCCTAGCACATACCACAGAGCCCTACTCTAAATATGTTCTCTCAGGTCTCAAATTTTATTCATGAAAGATGACTATGGCCCTTATGCACAAAGAAGAGTTAAATCCATTACTTGGAATTTCATCTTCCATTTTCATAAACCATGCACAGACAGGTTAGCATTGTTGATACTGTTTCTCCTGAAACCATCATTTTTTGATACCACAATGAGAAAAGAAGTTTCTTTGAAACTCAGGGTATAGAGCAGCATTTTTGTAGAGCCAAAAGTCAAATAATGCCAAGCCAATGCTGTGGACTGGAAACCTGATAGACAACATTGCCTAAAATAAATCACAAGAGAAGCTCAAGACCCAGCAACTCTTCTCACAAAGCAAGACTGAGTGTCTAGGGCATAATTTCATGGTAACATAGCATGACTCAGAAGGTAGAACTAGGCTTAAAAACAGAAACCCTGTAGGGAGTCAGACCCATGGATGTAAGTTAGAGACTTTGGACACATCAGTTTTTTGGGTGAGGAATCTGGATACTTCTGGAAGGTTTGCCACCATTCTACAGCTCAAAATCGATTCCTGGCTTTTCCCTGAAATAGTATTTTTAAGCTTAGTGATGGCATTAAGATGCATCCAACTATAAAAATCAGAATACCTGTGAGTTTTCCTGAATAATTGCTTCTTCCTCTTCACCAGTCCATCTACACATCCAGTCCATCAAAAGACCAGCCTCTGGGATATCTTCCCAACCTCGACTCCAACCATGCTACCACCACCCTAGTTTGAGTTGTCATTATCCTTTGTACAGATCACTCCCATAATCTCCTTTCTTGTCTAGTCCCCTCAACTCTAGCTTCCTTCCAACCTAGTCTTCCCACAATATCTGCAATGATCTTTTAAAATAAAGATCTGATCTTAGCCTATCTAATGCCTTTTTGTGGCTTATTACTCTCTTTGGAAAATTTCAATCCTTTATCTCACAAAGTCAATATGATTCTACCCTTCTTCTCATCTTTGTCACATAGTATTGCTCCAACTTTCCTTCACTGTTTTCTAAATACATTGGCCTTCCTTCCATTCTGAAATATGCCCTGCTTCACATGCCAGGATCTTCATACTGCTGAGTGAGAAATTAAACCCGATGACTGCTGACCTCTTTACCACGCTTTACATATGAGTGAACTAGAGTGGAACAGAAGGCTTTAGCTATCATCCACTTGTAAAGCAGGAAATAATACTACCAGGGACTATAGTATCAGTGGCAACATGATCTCCATAGAACTTCAAATTTTGGAAAAATTTTAAGGAGTCATGCTACTTCCCTCCTTTTTTTTTTGCAATTATTTCATCTGCTCAAAACAATCAGCACATCAGATTCCACCAGATGCACAGTTTACCCCATGTGTCTTATCTGAATTCACCTGCCTTATCAGTATATCTCTGAAATAAACTCTATTCATCATTCCTGAGCTCAGAGGTTCTTTTTAATCCCTTTCTTCAGTTTCCTATTATCCACTTTGTACTGTGAGGTAGAAAACAAGTGGGTAATGGCCAGGTAATGGAGACTGAATACGACCTCAAATTCAAGTTCTGCTACACATAGATCTTGTGGTACTAAATTTGTTTACTTTATTTATCACTCTATCACATTCTACATTCTACTATAAAGAATCATTTTCAGTTGTCCCTCAGCATCTGCACATTCTAGGGCTTTCCCTTTGTTATTCCTTCTTCCAGGACTACTCTTTCCATTGTCCCTTCTCGCTATCTCATTTTAATGATCCATCCCCAGGAAATTCTTCCCTTGGTCTCTAAGTATATACAACTGCCATTGATGTGATCACTTGACATTCTCAACTTCCTTCATAAGGGTGCTTACCACACATAGTAATTATCTTTTTTATGTTCATTTTTTCTCACTACCTCTCAAATTTAAGTAGGCAGGAGAAATGAACCTTCTATTCAGTTATATTCCCCAAGACTTAGTGCTATGTCAGAACAAACAGTCAAAATATGTTGAATAAGCAGTCAATGCAAGAGAAAGATGCTATTCATACACCTAAACACACCAAAGAGCTCTTCTGGCCAGCTCTTTTGTAGTCAAAATTAAACTCTTAATTTAGGGTATATTTAAATATATCAAGTGTGATGCTTGATTTAAGATAGCTACTTGGTTTTATCTAGCAAATAGCTTTGGTTCAATACCATTGATTCATCAACCCACATATATTTATAACTATGACTGACTAAATTTATTATTCCCTGTATGATAATGTATTTTAAGTTAGTATGTGCCTTTTTGGAAACATAAAGTCTCATTTTGCTGCATAGTAGTATGGTATCATGTCAGGCAATCAATTTAACAATTAAGTTTTCTTTTCACCCTAAAGTTATAGTACAATGAAATGCCCCTTTTTATGCCTCTTGAAGGTTCAAATAATTCCAGAAATATCCTTCTAAAGTTACTTAAATCAGGGTGGTTCTGTCTGATGTAAAGTACAGGGTTCATAATAAGAGCCCAGGACACCTGCAGCATCCTTTGGAATGTCACTTGGAAAGAGGGAAAACAGAAGTGGTAAGTCAGTGGCAGCCCACAGCTCAGGAACAGTGGAAACCCTTTAGGGGAACAGATGACAAATTCTGCTACTACACAGTCCCTCAGACCTCTGGGCTGGCATTGGTTCCTTTTCTTCTTAGTTCATTGTGGCGTGATCCTGTCCCTTCCTCTGCCACATTAGCCTTGTCCTCCATTTTAAGTTTGTTTGCCTATTAATTATTTGCTCATGATCAGAAGCAGCGGAAGTGAAGGAGAGAAGCAGATTGAGTCAGTGAGCTGCCCCTCTCAGTAAGAAGCTGACTGGGTCATGCTGGGTCCATTGCCTCTCTGACTTCTTCCCTCCTGCCTTTCCCACCAGTTGTTCTCTTCTCCCCATTTTTGCCCTTTACTTATCTTTAAGTTAGTTATCTTTATTTTGGGGGTTTTTTTTTGTTTATTTGTTTAGATATTATTTATTTAATTTATTACTTCAATCCAGCTGGACATTATGCTGTTAAAAACTGTCAATTAAATTCTAATTAGTTTTGTAAATTATTAGTTTGTTAACAAAGTTTCCGTTATTAAATGACCACAGACAATAAGCTCTATGAGGCAAGGGCTATATCTTATTCTCTATTTTATCCCCAAACTTTAGCATAGTATCTGACAGGACCACGATTGATCATGAAATGTTTGATAGTTACTTCTGATTCTTTTGTTTCTCGCCTTTACCTCCATGAAAGTCCTTAGTCTGTGTATCTTCATACCATCTTGATGAGGCCGTGTCATCATCATCATCATCATCACCATCATCATCATCATCATCATCATCATCATCATCATCATCATCATCATCATTATTATTATTTTAGTTACAGATATATTTCGCATCTTTGTATTCTCTGGGGATCACCCACCACCTTCCCTCCCTCCCTGCTCCCTCCCTTCTCACCCCCTACTCAGTTTCACACACTGCTGTTATTTTCTTTTAATCCTTTCCTCTCTCTGACATCCATTTTCACTTGAGATGCACTGTGATAAACAAACTAAACAAAAAGGTAGAGAAAAAAATAAATCTTGCAACTGTAAAGAGTATAAAATTAAAATGATGCCTTTACTCTCTAGATTTATTTTTCTTTCCAGTAATCTGAAAATAATTCACCTGGTTATTTCCACTTAAAATTAACATAATAACAACTTCAAAGTCTAAAGGTGAAAATCTATCAGTCTAAGAATTATATAACTTAACCAATTTGAGAACCTGGTTTTTTGTTTTTGTTTTTGTTTTTTAAGCAAGGCTAAGTATCAAGTAACACCTAACCATCCAGCATTTCTCTTTTTGTTTCTCACTTTTATGAGGAATATAAGGAAAACAAACAAACACACAAGGAAAATTTAAAGCTATCAACAGAACTGAAGCACAGAGCAATAGAGGGGGGAGGAGGGTAAAATTGGAGGTGAGATGGGCACAGGAGATTAAGATGGTTATCTGGTGATAAGGTGGTGGGAGAACCTCAGAGTAGACAATGATGTAAAATGTGTGTGTGTATGTGTGTACACTTCAATTTTTAAAAATAAGAAAGAAAAAAAAAACACCTAACAAGAGGAAGTCCTCCTCCTTTTAGGAATTAAAGAAGCCTTGTTCAAATTTTCTTCAATGACCAGATTTTCTAACAAGTGATTCAGAAATCAGAAAATTATAGCTGGGACCTACAGCATGACTTTTCCTGATTCCTGTCCTTCCATTCCACTAATAGGAGTTTTGGTAAGACCAAGTGGGATAACATCAAGTAGCATCCGAAGTCAAGATTTGAAGACAGGACAGTATCCTGGATCCTGGACAGTATCATTCATGTGTGGCATACAGAGAAACAAAACAAAAGATCAGACAAAAATCAGACCAGTAACAACCCTACAAATGTGACTGTACAATTGAAGCTATCAGAGGGGGTGGTAGAGAGGAGAGAGCAAAGTAGAGAGGGATCAAAATCAATGATGGGAGCCTTTATCATGGGCGTGGTGTGGTGATTTATACCTGCAGGGAGTGATCCTATACCTCCAAATTATGTTCAATGTTGTAAACCAGTGTTACTTCAGAAGGAAGGACAAGAAGTGGCAAGAAACGAAACAAGCAGAGGGGAAAACTAGTCCTATACTTCTCAAACTATGATCCCTGAATCAAGGGCCTCAGGCTTCAGACCTACTGAATCAGAAACTGATCTTGGGACCACTCATAAATCCAATGGACCAGATAAAGCTTCAAGTGCAGATATAATTTAAAATGAAGCAGAGCAGATAAATATGACTTACAAATAACATGAGAAGGGTAGATAAATGAAAGTGAAAGCCTTTTCATCCTGCCTTTGTGTCCTGACATTTTACACCTCAACTCTGGTCATATGGTTTTGTAAAGAATATTGCCTCATTATCATTTTTTAATTCATCATGATATGGTTAATCAAAAATTTCATCTGCTCCAGAGAAACAAAATTCTGGTAGGTGTTTTCATGTACTAATACAAGTACTTCTGATACCTTTATGAGAAAGGGGGGAGAGGATAAGATGTAGACAGCAGGGAATGTATTGTTTTTCAATGAAGGAGAAAACAAAACCAGTCTTTCCTTTTCTTATCTCCCTGAGGGTTCTGGGTTTTTATTTAGAAAAGTGTGTGTGTGTGTGTGTGTGTGTGTGTGTGTGTTCACTTTTATTTATAGTCATAGATAAAGGAAAATCTCTAGCTACTTATGAAAATACAAGTCCCTCATTATCTCTATTTATGAAGAAACCTTTGAAAACATCTAACCTCAGTTTCCATTTTACCAGGTTCCTATGTTTCTCAAATAAAGGAAAGCACTCATTCCACTAGTTGTAATTTTCACATACTTACTTATGTCACATTGAGAAGCAAACTGGTTAACTCCACTGACAGTGCCTAAAGAGAAACTACATGTGATCATTTAGAAAAAGGGGTATCCTTCTATTGGAACCATCCAATTAGTTCTTTTTACTTCTTTACCTCCAAAGAAGACACTAAGATTAAACACTATGAACAACCAGAACAGTAGTAGTTTTGGCCTTTTCCTCTTTCTCATTATAACTACCATCATAAATAAAGAAGTTTAGTACAATAAAACACTTAAACACATTACAAACTTTTAAAAGCCTATAAATGAACTGAATCTCTGGGGAAGGTCACAAAGAACAGAATTTCTTTTATTCTTTATTTTTGTTTTCAACAAGCCCAGTGATTAGAAAAAAAAAAAGTTCACATATATACAGCTAAGTATATTTCTATCTATATTTATACCGCCTGTTTGTTTCTGTTTACCAAGAAGATTTTATATTCTTGTATTTTGAACTTTGAGGTCCCGCTATTTTCAAGTAGTCACATCTACAGAAACTTATTAAAGGAAATAATAACAACAGTGATAATCACCACCATCATCACCATACGAGTTCTTAGTGCCAAACATTATGCTAAGTACTTCAAATGCATGAGCTTCTATAATCCTTACATCAATTCAGTGTTTACATGTTGCTTTTCACAATTTATTCAGATAGATTTGCTGGAATTCAATTTAATATACCTAACAAAGTATCTAAAATATAAATATAAGATTTCTATAAATACTAGCCATTATTGTAATTATATAGCTATTTTTCAATAACCTTAAGGGCATAATAATGAAACACAGTTCAGTGAAGGTGGTTATGAGAAGAGCTGATATAATGTGCTCTGAATAATGGCTTCTGGCTGTCTAATTGGTTGAAGAATAGAATTTAGAGTATTTAAAATAGTTCTTTCCTGCCTTTTGCATCTAAATCAAGTAACAGCTATTGAGGAAGAAAGGAAAATTTTCCCTACCTTTCTAGATTATCCCAGGGCTGGCAGAGTAATCAAAGCATCAGTTGGAGATTAGTAGAAGAAAAAGAAAAAAATTAATTACGTACATATGGAAAATATAAAAGACTGTAAATTATAGAATAAATGGTACAGAGTTGGGGGTTTTATCCTTGAGATAATAAATAGAATAGGGTCTGGGGGTTCAAGGACAATGGGGATAGTCTCACATGATGAGGGAAGGGTAACTCATATTTGCTTATATTTGTACTGTTAAAGTCAGGTGTAAAAGGGGCAGAGCAACCAAATAGCAAGCCATAGGGGGAAAAAAGTGGCACTTTTAAAATGTGGCTCTGCCACCCAGGTTCTGAAGCCGAGACCCCAATATGGACAGTATTAAAATTCAGGCATTGATACCTTAGCTGTGTCTGAAAAACAGGTAAAATATGGCCTAAAGAGGATAAGCGTATTTTTACTTTGTTGCAAATTCCCAGTGTGGAAGAGAAAATGTATCACCTAGAAGGTGTGTAGAGAGAAATTGGAGCCTTTGAGTTTTAGAGGGGAAAAAAATGAAGCCAGGACCCCAAAATGGGCAGGAGAGAGAGGAGAGAGGGAGAGAAAAGACAAAGGGGAAAGGGAAAAAGAGGGAGAGAGAGAAAGAGAGAAGGAGAGAAGGAGAGAAGGAGGGAGG
>PVHY01028892.1:0-14808 GCA_004024945.1 Uropsilus gracilis | reverse complement strand
CTCCCTCCCTCCCTTCTTGACTAGGTCTTGTTATTTTTTGTCTGTGGAACCGCAGGCTCACGTTGCCTGTGGTACCAAAGACTCAAGTGATCCCCAGCCTCAGCTTCCCAGGTAGTTGGGATTACAGGCACGCACCACCACGCCCAGCTATTTTTTGGGGGCCTAGATCGCACTACATGCCCCCAGCGGGACTCAAAAAACAAACTGTGATCCTTGGCCCCGGCCGTGGCTTCCTAGGCTGCCGTCTACAGGCACATGCCACCATACCTGGCTCTTCCATCTCCTTTCTTACCTTAAACTTCCTGCTCTGGCTCTGACCCCAGAGAGGTCATCTTCCTAATAATGTTCAACTCAAGCTTACCCTGGATGGGATGGTATTCACTTGGCATCCGTCTTTGACAAAGGCAATAGTTTCAGCTTAGACACTCAATAAATATTTGGTAGAAATGTCACAAAATCAATTAAGTAACTGAATATTACCAATGGTCATTTCTGGACTGTTGGCTTCTCTGATAGCCTTTGGGGTTTAACTCATTTATTGAGCTTCAATTAGGACTTTGTTAATCAATCTACCTTGAGGCCACATTAGCTGCACGGTTAAGCCCATGATGACAATTTATCCACCTGTGAATGAGAACTGATGGAGTTAGCTGAAGATGGTTGAACTAAATTAGCTGAAAAGGAAAAAAAAGCTGGGGTTGGTCTGTCATCCTGTAATGACTCAGAAATCTTCTAGGCCAAGACCTTCTAGAGCCAGCTATGTGACAAAGCAGAAGAGGTTTCCATGCACTGGGAAGGTGCTATTCTCCATGTGCCTTAAGAGAGAAAGCTTACAACTGATAGCTAAGTCTTTGGCCACCTGTCAGCCTCCCTACAGTGACAGAAAGGTGTAGGGGTGGCACCTCTCCGCCCGAGTACCAGGTCTTCTGGGTTTCAGAATCCGTATGGTTCTCCATGTTCTAGATGTCGAACTTCACTGTTTTTTCATTCTAAGTGATTTGTCACTGGAGCCACGGCATTGCAGGATCTGTTAGTCAACATCCAAATTTGATTACCCTGGAGGGAACTGGGAGTTGGGAAGGAGCAGTACACAGAATGCAACCAGATCCTTGCCTTGCAGTCTGAAAGGGAGACACCATAGTCAGAAAGGAGATAGGCAAGACGCAATCAAATGTTAGGATAGTTGGAAATGACAGGATAATATCAGTAATTGCACGTTTAACACTTAACATATGGCAACCACTGGCTATTGGATATATGCAACCCTCACAGCTAATAGCATTAAGATATTTTATTCCCATTTTAAAGAAGAGAAGACTGAGTCAGAAATAAATGAGCCTAACTATATAGTTTGTATGTGCTTAAAGCCAGTATCCAACCCTAGGTCCACAAGTGCCCTATGCATGCTGGTACCACTGCACCATGCCTCAAAGAGAAGGGTGAATGAGCTGGGCCTACACATCTAGATGGGAGGGAAAGGGAGCAGCAGGAAACTTGGATGTGCTATTGTACCCAGGAGATTATCTTGAAAACCGCACAGCACATCTGGACTAGAGAAGGCAGAACACAAGCTGAGGGAGGAGAAAGGAAGCCAGGGTTCATCCCAACCTTCCCTTTGAGAGACTGAAGTTCCCTTTCTCCTTCTGTGCAGAGGGTGAGAGGATATGAAAGCACCAGACCTGGCTACTCAAAGCTGAAACAGAGGCACAGAAGAGATGACCTGATTTGGATGCGAAGACAGAGCAATGAGCAAAAGTCAACTCCAGTTTCCATCTACTGGAACCCAGACCTAATCAAATGCCTACAACAGTTTTAAAGAGAATGTTAGTTACAATCCAAAGCTAATTAAAACTTTCCATAAAATGACTCTTAAAAATTTAAGTGGCCTTGAATGCTAACAGCCTAGGCTTGTCTCTAACTGCAGAATTATTATTAACACATTAGCACAGCAATACCAGTCATTGAATTTGCTCAGTAATTTCGAAATAATGATGTTTTGAGTGCTTCCAACTGAAATCATGTGTCCCTTTCAATTCTGACCCAGCGGGTCATCAGCATCTCCCTCCTGCCATTCCTCAGAACCGAGGCCCTCCCTCCAAGGCCAGCACGCAGTTTCTTAGTTGCTGGTAGTCTTTCTTGCAACTCTGCACAGAGCCGAAGGGCATCTCTGCCCACCTGCTTAGTGGCAACTTTTTATGATGACTTCCCCGTGAAAGCAGAGCCTGTGGTTATGTGGGATAAGAGCAATATACGGTGAGGAAAGGAACATGAGGAAAAGACAAGAGCTTGTTGCAATCTGGTGCTGACCCTAGCTGGCCCTGGAACTTTAGAACCAGTTATTATGACGTTATTGTTCCTTGTGACAATAATTGCTAACATTTGTCCAGCACTTATTAGAAGCCAAGCACAATTTACACATATTATCTAAAGTCCCCCAACACCCCTAGTTTTTAATCTAGTCTGTTTCAGAAATGGTTATAAAATGCTCACTATAACACTATGTGCCAGGGACCATTGGCTCTACGGGCATTAAATCCTTGTAACAATCTCTGTGAGGGAGGTTCTATAATTACGAGTGAGGTATAAAGCAGTGAAGTCAGCCTCAGATGAAGTATTTAGAGAATATGTACCCAAGAGCCTGAAGGGCTGAGTCTTACCTGGATTCAAACCCAGGGAGCCAAGCTCCAGAACCTGTATTCTAAGCCCTTTCCTGCTGACTCTCCAGTGGTAGCTAGTTTCAGAATCACCGGAGAGCCAGTTAAAACCCACACACCGGACCCAGTCTCCTCCAATGGTGAAGAGAAAGGGTGCTCAAAAATGTGCTTTCTAAGAAGTTCCCAGGTGACATGCTGATGTCTGAGGCAGTGCAATATTGTGTTACCGATTTTCCTCTTTTTCTCCCATTTTTACAGACAAGAGACTTAATCTCAGGTTGCCCAAATTACCCAAAGTAACTCAGCTCATAAAGAGATGGACCATAGTTTAAAAGTAGGGTGATCTGACACCCAGGAAACACCTTGAGGTTCAGCTTCCCCCATCTGTTCATGGAGCCACTGTGTTAAATATGAACTTGTCAACATTGATGACGTCATAAGCATTCTTGTCTGTGGCAGAAGTCACCCACCTAGCAGGTGTTCACTGAGTATCTGCTTTCCTTGGATCCTGAAAAAGCCTGCATACAGCGAACACCCAATAAATGTAGAGTGACTGACGTTAAATCCCCCCATTGCTACCAAACAGACATTTTGCTGATACTGTGCAGAATTCCTCGTGTTGTTAGTGGTATCCTCCATTTAGCTCCTAAATGACAATCATGACAATCATGTCAGTCGGACCCTCCTTCTCTGGCACTATTTATTATAACAAAAAGTACTCAGAAATGAATTAAATGTTGAGTCTAGAATAACCTGTTGTATACTCATGAAATGAAGTAACACAAATGTACACAACTTAACAACAGGACACGCATGGACTGATAGGAAGTAATCCTCAGGATTACTTGAAGTAAAGAGAGGCAAGGTACAAAAGGCTAGATACAGCATTTTATATTTTATGTAAAAAATTAAAGTCAGGGACTAAGAAAGTATGTATATGCTATTTAAAAAAAAAGAAGAAATAAACCAACAACTAATAAATTAGTCACATCATTAACAGTCTACAAGGATGAGTAAAAATAGGGCACAAAAGCTTAGGAAAGAATTTAAATGTTCTGAGTATATATTTTTATATAGTTCTATCTTTGATTTTATGTTAATATTTTATGTGTTAAAATAATCAAAGTCAAGGTAAGATGATAAGGATGGGGAGAAAGATAATATTAAATACCAGCACAAAGATTTTAACTTACTATCAAATAGATATCAACACAAAAAAGAAAAACAAAACAAAAACAGCATTTTTTCATGCATCTTAAATTCATGACTTTACATATGTTTGTTGAGATTTATTCTCAGCAAATGAAATTTGAACATCATCGGGAGATTTGCTGTGAGTGGTGGATGAATGGAACGGCCCTGAAACTACAAATGTGTGCGATCAAGTCCAGTCAACAAGTTACTGAGCTTGGGAGTCAGCACCATACCTGTTCTGCGTCTATTGCCTCCACTGCAGGAGAAGAGACATATTGACATGGAACCCTGGGAGAAAGGGAAGAATTCTGTTTTGTTGGACTGAAGCAGAGATATCAGTGAAAACTTGTAATTTAAAAAAAGGCAAAAGATTTATATGATCTGAAGAAAAACCAGAGAACTTGTAATTTAAAATCATCTTCTAGCTTTGTCCGTAGAAAGGAACCAGGAGCAGCAACATTCCAGTAGCAGCATAGCTAATGCCCAGCTGTTGATTTTGAACACCATTAACTGCTAAAAGACCTTTAGGGTCTTTGAGAGATGTCTGCTTTAAAGTGCCCCCTGCATCAAAACCAACAATGCAACTTGGAATTCCTTGTGGTGAAAGTAAGAAAAAGATGAAAGTGTGTAACTTTACAGCAGAGAAATTTGAAAAAACACTGTTTCAGCAGGGTGGGCAAAGTCAGCATCAACAGCTATAAACCATGTTCAAAGAGCACTTGTGATAGGATATGATGAACAGGCACTTTACCTCTGTGGTCTTACTTCCAAAATTCAGAACACCAGTCTAATTATGAGAAAAAGTCAAACGAATTCCAGCAGAGAGGTATCCTGTGACTTGCCTGATCAATACAAAATAGTCATCAAAAGTAGTAGGGAAATTCAGATAAATGGTCACACCTAGAGCATGAGACTGGACCACAAAATGTCATATGATATATGGTTGGAATCTTAGAAATGAAATTGGGAAACAATTTAAACTAAGAAAATTTCAATAAAGTAAATTCTTCAGTTAACAAAAGAGATGTTCAACAACTGAAGGATATCAGGGATATCTTTAAGGGGTGCTCATTGGTCAAATCTGAGTACACTGAGTATTAAAATGAAAACAGAAATGGAAAAGAACACACTCAATAAAAAAGGGACCCATGAATCCATACTGATAAAACAACTACAGGTGCTGGGAGTTTCATATTCCTCTGTGTCCAGGAAGTATATACACATATATATGCATGCATGCAAGCTTACTGGGATTAAAAATATGATATAAAAAGATATGAAGATCTAGTTTACAGAATAATGACAAGTAATAAATAAAGAAGAGATAACTGAAAAATTAAACTGCTCTAAAGCCAAACAGTCATAATTTTCCAGGTAAAAAGTATGAATGAATTATCAAGGGTAGGAATATTGGGAAACTAAAGTTGTACAACATCTCAAAATGTCTTGCACAAATTTGCAAAGATTCCTTTAAAATTGAAGTTTCTGGTGATTACCACCTAAAATAGATGATCAAACTTAAATGTCATCCACAGAGAGAAGTGACATCCTGTGTCCCCAAAGTGATTCCTCAAAAGCATACAACACAAGGTGAGGGTCGGGGAGGGGGGGGATAGAAACAAAAACAAACATAGCCAACATAACCAACATAGCCTTCCCACCTGAGAGGCTTATCCTGAATGAAAACTTCAGAAACTATCAGCCAAACACAAATTCAGGCACATGATGAAAAGAAAAACATCCTGGCTTCTTAAAAAATGTTAGTGTTATAAACCCCCCCCCCCCGCCAAAAAAAAGAAACTTCAACTCTTCTAGATTGATGAAATCTAGACACATGCAAGTCAATGCCTTTAATTGAGTATTAGATCAAAATATTGTATTAAGTCACCTTCTGAGCAACATTGGGGAAATCTGAAGTGAACTGGATATTAGACAATTGTATTGAATCTATATTAAACTTCTGAGTGTGATTACTGCATTGTAGCTTTTCAGGAGAATGTCATTTTCTGAGAATATATACATACATACATACATACATACATACATACATACATACATACATACATACATACATACATACATACATATAGAAGGTCATATAAACATTAACAATGAGTTAATATAACTTCCGACTTAAAAAGAAGAAAAATTAGTCAAAGGAAACAGTATGTTTTTCAGCTTTCAGCCATTTGCTACAGCACCCAGGCAAAATGTAACACAGATTTAGTGAGAAATTGATTCTCTCCTCCTGCCAACTCTGAGGAAAATCTACAAAATTTGCCTTCTCTGATTTTTTAGCTACCACAAATAGGGTAAATGGAAGTTTAACCATGTCTGTGATTCCACATCAACATTTTACACTGTATACCCACAGCCTCCTTCATTCTATGAAGGAAAAGTAGGACACAGCTGAAAATCCTTTTTGAGACTAAAAATTAAAATCATGAATCTGCATCTCAGTTGTGATTCATTTCCTGGTCCCATTCTCCCAGAGTCTTCTGGTTTTAACTCCAACATATAAAATGTTTGGAAGTCATGACTTCCATCCTTACAGCAACAAAAAAAAGCTAAACAGATTGAAAATCATCACCTTTTCTTAGATTCATGATAGAACTGAGATAGCAGAACAAACCACCACCCCTCTACCTGGGCAGGTGAATGCAATCACCAACAGGATGTTGCAGGAACCCAGGGGCCTATGATCCCCCCGTCAGGAGCTCCTGGAAACATAAACTGGTAGGGATATTCAAACGGTAACTTTGATGAAATTTTGAAGTCTCCATGTGGACAAACTTGACAGTGAGGACAACCCTAGGGATGGTAGTCTTGGGTATACTGCATTTTTCTAGGTTTTAACTTAAGGTATTCACCAGATTCTCATGACGAGGAGGGAAAAACATTTGTCTCATGGTTAGGAAGGAGGAGCAGAAGAGAAATATTTAGCAACGCACTTGGAGCATTCTCTACCACAGAAGCTACTCTGCAGGGAGAAAAACTCCACCAGAAACAAACAAATAAACAAACAAAACCAACTTACCTTCTCAACAGATGGCATTGGAAATTGAATGCTTAAAGGCAAAATCAAAAAGTTTCTAGACATAACTTGCACCACTCACAAATTCAACTTAAAATGGATTAAAATCACCAAAATTCAAAAAAAAGGAAAGAGGTGTGCTTGGATTTAATGATGAATTTTAGATGGTACACACAAAACAAACATGATTCATTTTAAAAGAAGACATGATAAGTTTATTAAAATTAAAACGTTCTGTGAAGAATGCTATTAAAAAATGAAAATGGCTATGAACTGTGAGGAAACATTCTCAAAATGTATATGGAACAGTGGACTTATATTTAAAGCAAATATTCTCAAAACTCAATACAGGGAAACAAACCAATAAAAATGGACAAAAGACCCAGATAGATACCTCATGGAAGAAAATAAACAAATGGAAAGCAATCATTTACAAATATTTTCAAAATTCTTTTTCATTAAGCAATTTCAAATTAAAATGATACTACCACATACCTATTAAAATGGTTAAAATTAAAAACAACAACAAAAGAACCCCAACCCAAAATAAAAAGATATCTAATAATGATGAAACAATAAAAATGCTCATTAATGGGCTATTTTCAACAATATAAGGAACAGTATTGATGAAGATATGGAGAGAAGCGACTCTTAAACCCTGTTGGTGGGAAAGCAATAGGTATAGCCATTAATGGGAAGCAGTATGGAGATTCCTGAAAAAAATTAAAAATAATAGAAATTTCATATGATTCAGTTTTCCTACTTTTGGGTATTTACCTGAAGAATACAAAAAACACTAACTCTAAGAGAGATACATGCTCCCATATTTATTGCAACACTATTTGCAATAGCTAAGAACTGAAACAATGTGTGTATTCATCAACTAATGCACAATACAGGGGGTATGATATACATTCACAATGGACACACAGTTATGAAAGACTGAGATAAAAGAGATTTGTCGTTTGCAGCAACATGGATGGAACTAGAAGGAACTGTGCTCAGTGAAATAAACCAGGCAATGAAAAGCAAATATTATACAATTTCATTAAAGGAGAACTAAATAAAACAAAACCAAAGTTTATTTTTTTTAATTTGTATTGGATTGGTTTGCATTACTGTTTGTTAAAAAGGGAAAGGCTCTCCCCTTTCAGGTGTGTCACCATAGCATTCCCACCACCAAAGCACAGAGCACCTGCAGCCCACCTTCACAGTTTACCTTGCTCCCTCCATGCTGGCCCTTCCCCTATGCCCTTCTCCCTGCACGTCTCCATTCTCTAGTTGGCCTTAAGGGCTTAGCTTCTGAAGTTGGCTTTTATCTAACGCTTTTCTCTGGTTTCTCTATATTCCACAAAGAAGTGTCACCATAGGGTATTAATCTTCCTCCTGCAGACTTAGTTCCACTTAGCATAATCCCTTCATACCCAAATGGCATGGATTTATCTTTTCTTTTTGATCACTGACTAGTATTCCATCACACAGATGTGCCACATCTTGATCTTGTTTTGGAGCAGTTAGACTGTGTCCATAGTTTGTCTGTTGTAAGTAGCGCTTCAGTAAACATAGGAATGCAAATTTCCCTTCAAATTAGTGTTTATATGTTCATTGGACAAAGATAATTTTGGATTATGAGATCAACTAGTCATCAATAGAAGGCAAGAAGGAAGTAGGGTGGATAAATCTGGAAAAGGGGGATGTGATGCAATGGTATGGTGAAGAATAAAGTTGGATGTGATCAGTGAACTTAATATAGTATATGCACATGTAGAGTCTCAACAATGAACACCTAAAACTACAAGGCAATACTATTTCAATTTGGAAAAAATTCTCATTGAGGAATGGTGGAAATGAGCAATAGTATTGCCACTTAGAAAGAGAGCTGGACAGTGTTTAACACAATTAAACATATCTCTAGCATACAAGTTAGGAATTTAGCATCAACGTCATGTTCCTATACACCCAACTTATCTGAAAACTTATGTCACAGAAATACCTGTAAGTGAATGTTTGTAACAGCTTTATTCATAATCAGTACAAACAGAAGACACAACGATATTCAATAGGTGAATGGATAAACTGATTTTTTCACAATGGAATAGTCAAAGAGATGATTAAAAGAGATAAACTTTCAAGTCAAGGAAAGATAGCTGGACAACCTTACATGTGAATTGCTAAGAAAAAGAAGCCAGCCTGAAAAAACTACATAATATATAATTCCAATTATATGACATTCAGTAAAAGACGAAACTATAGAGATGGTGAACAAACCCATGATTGTCTGGGATTTACAGGGCAAGAAAGAGGAGTTAAACAGTTTTAAGTGCAAAGAATCTTTAGAGCAGTGAAACTATTCTGCATGATGCTGTAATTGTGGATATATGACATTTTCAAAACACACAGAATTTTATAACGCAAGAAGTGACTTAATGTAAATAAATTTTAAGAAGGAACTCAAAAGATAGAATTCCAACTGTGCCAAAAGAATCTAACTGCATTAAAAATATATGAAACTTCCTCTTTGAAGGGGATGAGAAAGGTGCCACAACTTTGTAGTCTGTCAGTGAATTTTGTAAGACTAATTTTCAGGCTGCACATGGGCACTGTACTCTACTTGATAAGATTACTTCCCATGGGACTTCAGATCAACAATTTTAATGCTTGGTTTGAACATGTAAGCAGATGTATGGTGGAGAGTGAGAGCAGGGTTTCTTATTGTGAGAACTGAGATAATAGACAAGAAAAGGAAGAAGGTTGGAGTGATCCATGTGTTAATAAGTAGAGTTGAAGATAGGAGCAAATTCGCTGTTGTTACACATACAGATGGTTTCATCTGGGAATGTTTATAGATAAATGTATATCCACATATATTTCCTTGCCCTGCCAGCTGTGATGGCCTAGAAATAATAAACACATCTAGCACTCATATCTTGAACCATCATACCATTCCTCCACTAAAAGGAACCAGCACTCCTTAGGGAAATGGTGAATACTAGTATTGGAGCAATAAATACACAAGATGAGTCTGGCACATCTTGAAGTGCCAAAAACAAGAACATGCTCCTATCTACAACAGTCAAGTGGTGAGAACAACCTAATGTCCAATGACAGATGAGTGGAGAAAGAGGATGTGGTTCAAATATATACACAATGGGATATTAATCAGCAATAAAGAAAGATGAAATCTTGACACCGCCACTACAGATGGAATTGAAAGAGATTGTGCTCAGTGCAATAAGTCAGAAGAAGAAAGACAAATATTAAGTAATTTCATTCATAATGTGAAAAATAATAAAAGAAAAGAAAGAAAAGAACAGACAAAATCAAAACAAGAGAAATCTGGGAAATGGCAGCTGCAGCACAGAGCCAATCAGCAGGAGAAGGTAGGGCTGGGGATGATGGCACGGGGCTCCCTGAAGACTCCGGTGGGCGATGGAGGATTACTGGTGTTTTGATGATGGGCAGGGTATGGCAATATACACCTGAAGAGGTATGAACCTATGCTCCTGAAACAAGTTCACCCAGTGTGGTAAACTTCAATAAAAGTAATTTAATTTTGAAAAAGGGGTGGAGGGTTTAGAAACCTTTAAAAAATTCTACACTGAGGATATGTCGAAAGGTCACAGGATTCAACTGAAAGAGAGTTCCCAAAGCTCCAGGCTTGAATTTCAGCAACAAAATTAAGTAGTACTTGATTATAACCCAAAGTAGAAAATAAATATATGAATCCCTACTAATATAAGTTCATGATTGAAGACATAAATGATTGATGGAGAAGAGACAAATTTCCCATGCAGAAGATTTCCAAATGAATTATGTAAGTACTCCATTCTCAAAGAGGGAGAACATAAATCCCTCCTCTGCCTGTGTGTACCTCACATAGTAACTTCCTTCTGAAGAATATGCAAGGAAACAGGAGAACTAATTAAATTAACAGTGGGAAACCTGAGAAACACTATCTCTGTCAGGTGATCAAATGATAAACCATATCAATCCTTATACCCTTGACAGGAGGTGAAGAAAATGGCACTCTAAGTCTGTGCTTTTCCACCCCCTAAAGACATGATCCCAATGTAATGGTGAGAGTGACAGGAAATTCCATTTGAAAACATCTTACAAAACAGCTGACTCAAATCCCTTATCAAGTCCATTCAAAACACAAACCTTCACAGTCAAGCAGGGTTGATGGAAGCCTGACATAGAAATTAATGTGCTCTCCTAGATGGGAGCCTGGAAAGGCATCAGACAAAAGGGAGGCTATTTGACTTTTACAGTTAATAAGATGTATCAGTATCAGTCCATTAATTGTAACCCACGGACCATACTAATGTAAGCTATTATAAAGATAGGGGATGGTGTGGTAAGAAACATCTGAAAAGACATGAACCTACACACCTAGATCATACACAGTGTGATAAACTAACATTACCTTGGTGATATATATGAATATATATTTATACATATCCATATGTATACACTTACATGTAGCCTAAAAAAGTATAAGATAAACAGAAATAGAACAATCACCATATAAATATGAAATTAATTTCTGGGTAGACACATGAAGAATTGAAAGCAGGCCCTCAAAATGCTATTTGTACACCCACGTTCATCACAGTACTAGTCATGG
This sequence comes from Uropsilus gracilis, assembly GCA_004024945.1. Classification (NCBI taxonomy): domain Eukaryota; kingdom Metazoa; phylum Chordata; class Mammalia; order Eulipotyphla; family Talpidae; genus Uropsilus; species Uropsilus gracilis. Next base: position 3,299 of record PVHY01028892.1, on the reverse strand, counting down.
TAGTACTGTGACTAGTACACCCAAAACATCGAAGCACCCAAGTGTCCATCAACTACCAAGTGAATCAATAAAATGAGGTTTATGTCTACAACTAAGCGTCACTCAGCCTAAGAATGAATGCAATGTTGATGTGTGCTACAGAATGGATGAACCTTCAGGACATTACACTAAGTGAAATAAGCCAGCTATACAGTCATAGATACAAAACAACACCACTGATGTGATTCTTATCCTAGTTCATTAACAGCAGTCAATGCCATAAAGACAATATGGTAATGGCAGTAGTCAGTGTGTGGTGAAGGGGGAAATGGGAAATTACTGTTTAGTAGGTAAAGAGTTTCAGCTTTACAAGATAGAAGACTTCTGAATGACGGCGATGTCTACAACAATGTGAATGTTTAAAATCCCCGAGCAACACACTTAAAATGGTGACATACAATAAATTGTATGTTTTATATGTATTTTACCTTCATAAAAAAGTATCAGAAAGATAGAGAAAATTGGTTGCACTATCCTCTCAACTCTTCAGTACCTCTAAAACTATTATTTTTGTTCATTTGTTTGAGAAAAAATAGCTATCCTGGTTCGGATGCCTTTTACATTGAGAAATTGAATCAGGAAGAAGAACTCAGTTCCTCATGCTTTGACCTAGTTCCCTTTTTCTTTTTTGTCCCAGATGGTTCTTGCTGCTACGATGCCTCATCTTGTTCTGTTTCTGCCACCCTTGATCCAATCACCGGGCAGATCTAATAGCTTGGAAATTCTATCATTGTGATTACTTCCTTATGGCTTTTGCTTTCCTAGAGCAACAAAGAAAGAATTTGCTTCCACTAGGTAGATTTTCAGTCATTCAAAGATACTTTCCTGAAACCTTTCTCTCAGGCTTAAAATTAGGCTGAATATCCTCTATCACATCTTGGTTTCCTATACCTCCATGGTTTCTAAATATGTCACTGCCCTGGACATGTGCCCATGAATATTTATGTTCATTAAGAAGAAGGGTATAGATCTATATGCATTTTTCCTATTGTGTTTTTATCAGAATTGAGTAGAGTATTACTTCTTGGATTTTAGTTGCTTTTCTCTTTTGTTTAAAATATTCCTCCTATCACTCTTATTGTAGATCTCTATTCAAGAAGGTGAGCTAAATATAATTAAGGCTCCTTTATACAGCCTCCCACTCCTCATTAGGTCCAGTGCATTGATGAATTTCAAACAACTCATTTAAATTCCAGACCTCATCCAGATGTTCTCACTGTCTGAAATCAACAACTGCTTTGATCAACTTTTTAAATGAACTGACAAGTTACGTCACTAACATGACTAAATAAGGCATCCTTCAGAGTATCTCACTCTCAACAATAATAGTTTGTTACCCATCAAGTAACAAAACTGCCACAGGAGGGCTGTGGGATCAAGCACCATATGACAAGTGACCCAGGAAGAATCTCGCCCACTTTTACCTTGGTTAATGAGAATACAGATCTCAGACCAGGAAGCAGATGACACAGTGACTCATCAATTAGTGGTAGTGAAATCAGGTCAAAAGAGGACAAAAGGTGCCAACCAACAAACCATAGGTCAGTATCAATCTACGCGTAGCACTTGCCACTCAAATGTAGTTCAACAACAAGGTTTTATTTACAAGGAAATTAACCAGGAGAACAAAAAGTCCTCATAGCCGCAAGTGGCCAGTTTTCTTATCCCAGTTGCCATTGTCAGTCCCAAAGTTCCCAAGATACATGTCCAAGATGGTGCCCTTTGCCCTTCCAAACCCAAGACAGGCACTGCAAAGTCCAGTCCTTCTCCGGTGTCTTCAGTTCTTCTTTAGTTCCATGCTGCTCCACTTCTCCAAGTCTCTTCACATTTCTTTCACAATTTCTGATACACAAATCAGCTTTACAAATCCCTGGCCATCTCCAGGTACCAGCTCACTATGCCACCTTGCTGCGGTGCCACACTCTCCACATTGGCTACTCTTCTGCCAGTCACCATAGCTCCTTGCCACCTCCAGCTTACCCTTCCAAGGGCCTCCCCTGGCTAGACCACGTGGGCCTGTTCTCTCAGTCCACCATTCTCATCTCCTTCCTTTCCTTTTTTCCTTTTTCTTTGCTCCTCCCTTTTTATCTTCACCCTCTCTTCCCACTTCCCATCATCCCTCACAGTTCTCTCAGACCATGCCCACCAGGGCATTTTGACACCTATTCAATTTTCAACTGTGTCACTACCCTGTATCAGTTGCTCCTCTCAGGTGTGATCCAGGAACCATCATTCAGGACCAAAAAGCTTTTTTGAAAACCCAGGTTCCCAGTAGAGAATATAGAACAAATCATTGGAACAGGAAAAAAAAATCAGTCTTCACACATTGAAGGATTTCCCTTCTTCAGTCCTCCCCCAAGGCAGCATATCTCATGGCCAAGAGAGATTTATTCAGCTTATTATTTTCCCCATGGGAAAAGGGAGATGATGTGAGGGAACACCCAGAAACCCTGGCTATGCCAGATAGCAACACAGAGAACCATTTCTCTCTTACCCTGTCCAGAAAACTGAACTGCGCACTCATGACTGAGGGATGGGAAGACACACGCTAGGCTGACAAGACCCTCAGAGGTCATTAAATGGAGGCAGGGCCTACTAAGAGCTTAATGGATTGTATCAGGTAGTCTGTTCATGAGTGAGTGGGGTATCTCATTCAGTATCCCTAGGTGACCCACAGGCACTTGTAGCACTCTGTGCCTCACTCACACTGTGACTGGTCCTCTGGGTGTGCTCTCAATTGCAGCACTGCCATATGGCTAGTGAGCATATGGCAGTCAGATTTTTCCAACCACAGAAAGACTACAAAATTGAGCTTAGCATCACCCAGGTGTGAAAAAAAAGATGATGTCTGTATCTGACCAACTGCATACAAGATCAAGAGAAGGATGTATGCTTAAGGATGAAGCAACAAGAGGGAACAGGAGGGTAGTAGCAGATTTATCCATTGGCTGTGTGAAAGAACCGCAAAATCACTAGCAGAGTTGATGGAAATTATTTCTCTTTAGGAGGGAGTTGGTGAAGACCAGGAGAGGTCACAGCCACTTCATGTGAAAACAAAGCTGTGAAAAAAGCAAGGCAAAACTTTAAGGAACAGAAAAATTATAATACCATGAAAGGATCACAATAATCTTCTGGTAACCAATGCCAAAGATATGCCATTTACCTATGAAAGATTTTTAAATGGCTACGTGAAAGAAACATGAAGACCTATAAGAATACACTTCAACAAAAGCTGGAGTTGGAGACTGGGCATGGTGGCT
>PVHY01028891.1:0-14790 GCA_004024945.1 Uropsilus gracilis | reverse complement strand
CAGTATTATAAATACTACTGTGGTAGAACTTACACTTTTATAAATAATGGAAAAATTACAGGGGCAGGACATTTCAGGTTTCTTGTTTTATTTTTTTTCTTTTTCCATTCCCCCCCTCCTGTAATATAAAAAGGGTCACAAAAAATACAGATTACTTTCTTTTTTTTATTTTTGAGACTAAGTCTCGCTATTTTTGCCCATGGAACTGCAGGCTCAAGCAGTCCCCAGCCTCAACTTCCCAGGTAACTGTGATTACAGGCACGCGCTACCACGCCCAGCTATTTTTTTGGAACTAGGTCTTGCTACGGGCCCCAGGCGGGACTGGAACCATGGTCCCTAGCCCCGGCCGCTTCATAAGCTGAAGCTTACAGGTACAAACCACCGTGCCCGGCACAGATCATTTTCTTTATGTGATCTAGAATAGCTATACACAAACAAAAAGAAATTGCTCATACTATCTGTGGGCGATTATAGAACAATTTCTGCAGGAATTCCAAACTTTTTCTTTAATAATAAAGTTATTATTTAGCATAAGATTTTTTTCACATATCTTAGGCGATAGACTTACTAATTTTAGCAAGTTTCAGATAAAAAGAATACAGAAACCACCATACTGTTATTATTGAAGGTCAATCCTTTTTCTGTGGTTAATGTTTTCTTTGTTTTCCTGCATAGCTTTTGTTTCAGTTTGAGTAAGTCTGTCAAAATCAAGCAGATATACTTTAATAATGACATCAGTAGCAAACCTAGTATACTGACATTATTTTGGAATTGCTTTTTATACTTAACATATTGCAATTTTCTTAGCTTTTCAAGCATTTATTAAGCATTTTTAAAGACTGCATAACGCGAATCCGTAATATGTATGTAGGATATATTTTATTCATTAATCTTGTTTTAGAAATGGAATCACTTGCTAGAGGTAACCTAAAGTTCAGGGAGTGTTTAAAAAGATTGGCTTGGTTAGACTCTTGTTTTGAATCCTTAACATAGACTTTTTTTGGGTATACATTGCACTGAACAATATGCTAGACATTGTGATTTATTGGTCCCTCAGCTCCTTAGCAGCTATTTACTGTAGTAAAGCCAAATGTTCTGTTTCATTGGGTGTACTTAGGTTAGTGTGAAGTTAGTATAGTCAACTTAAACAAGATATGAACTATAGTGGTATTGCATTCAGCTAAGCATTTATGAAATGTCTATAATGTGCTTTAGTATTTATGCATATGAATCTTAGTAAGAGGTTTCAATAAATATATTATTGAAGCTTCTCATTCCAAACAGATGACAAAATATTCAACACAGATGGTTGGTTATCCTGTTTTATTTTTTTAAAAATATGCAGGAATTAAGACTCACCAACCTCTTTTTGTTAAACCAGGACCTTGTGGGTGTTCAGTCAGTGTTCACTGATTTGATTGCAAAATTTATTCACTTTTGTTGTTAAGATCTTCCTTTTGGCAAAGATGCAATATTCCTTCTGGAATTTGAGTTACTTCTATTGGGTGGGAGGAATGGGATGTAAAGAGGTATTCTGGACATCAAGAGAACTGGATTGTAAAGCCCACTTCCCTGTTAAGCAGTGCAGGCTGAGCTGAGAAAAATGCCTGTGAGAAGTTAGAGGGAAAGCAAAGGTCTTTGCTATCATCTGAGAACTCCAGATACCTCTAAGACTGGGAGAGGAGTCTGGGGGAAAATGTGAAACCGAGATGAGAGAGATTTATTGTGTGCTAGGGGCAGACTCTTCTGTGCAGTGGTAAAGTTTTTGAATTTTATACTGTTTTGCCAAGAGCCATTGAAAAAATTTTGCAAAGGGAGCTGTTGCTGATATTTACAATATGCATGTGCTCCTGGGGTATAAAATAAGAGCTTTTAAGAACATTTGAAGACATCTATTTTTCCCCTCTAGAATGAAAAATTGTAAGATATGCTGTAAGTTGGTGGCAAAGTATTGTTCATCTACTCTGCATTTGGGTGGAAGAATTATGACTGCATTTACATTTGAGTGACAGGAATCCCTTGTTGCTGTGGTATTAAAACATTGAAATAGATTACCGAGAGGTTATGGATATATGTTTCTTGAAGCTTTACAAAGAGGATTGTTAGTACTTGTTTTTATGGGTAGAGAGGTTCCTTCTTAAACACTCATTTGGCCTATTGAACTACAAATATTTTTTATGCTATGTGGTTAATGTGAAATGTTCATCTGAAAATTTTCTGTCAATAATGTGTCACAGAAGATATGAAGTGTCACTTCTACAAATTGTTTAAATTATTCCAGGCCGATGTTTGTAGGTAGATTTTCTGCAATGATGGAAAGTTCTGTATTACAGAGATGGCGTAATGAACGTTTGAGTATGCTACTCATCTAAATTTTTACTTTAATTTTAATCTAAAACTGATACACCACTGAACTTTATTTTCAGACAGAAGTCTGTTAATGAACTGTTACTTAACCTTTCATTCAGTTTTAAGAATATTTTCCTTTCTGCTGTACTTTACCCTATTCCATTTTCTTGATTATTTTGCCTATTCTAATATTATATTGTGTGGATAAAGAAGTTTATTTCCTTTATATTAATTTAAATTGGTTATTAAAGGGAATTGCATTCAGTAGTTATTTGTCCTTCAATGAAACTATTTTAAGAAGTTTTCTTAGTATATATTTATTTCTCCTCTTTTTTTTTAAGAAATAATATACTTTATTTAAACATACTTCTAATTGATTGTCATTTTAACATGTCAACATGCACATTATTAATGAGTTATTTTATGTTCTTTATTTCATACTAGTCTTAAAGCCTGATGTGCATTTTTACACTTGTAGCATGTCTCAGTTTGAAATGGTCACTTTTCTTATCATGAATAGTTATGAGTATATTTCTCCTCTTTTAAAGGAGAAAAAAAACCTCTCTGCCATCATACCACTTAAGCTTAATTTTAAGTCCTTTTTAGTTTTCTGCTAACTTAATAGAATTTGTTAATGTAAAGTCACAGTTTCCTGTGTTTTGGTTTAAAGGGAAAGAGAAAAATGACACCAAAAAATTTCCTAGTTGTGTTGGTAGGGAGAAAGATAAATGGATTATAGGTGCATGTGTGTGCATGCAAGCACACATGCAGATTATTCTGAGTTTGTTTTCCTCATCATTTTGTTTTACCCAGAGCTTTAAGAAGAAAAAAATCTCATTTGAAAATCAGTTCTTATCCCATTTTAGCCTTTCTTTCTGTCAGAGTTTATTAATAATTAGTATAGTAATCTGAACCCTAAGTGGAAACATTTCTGAAGGGAGTGAGGGGTTGGGCAGGAAAATCCTTAACCTGCTGGAGGAGCCATTACAAGACTGAAGGATTACACTTACATTGAGTACCCTTATACTCATTTATTTAAAGGTGATTTGATGGGCTCTAATAAGAGTTGTAAAAAGTTTTTGATTGTTCACCTCAATCTTTTTCACTTTATTAAGATGTTAAGAAATGCTTACCATCTCTCTCTTACACTCAATAATAATTTGACAGTCTGTGGATAAATACAATATTTCTCTAGAGGAATCTTTGGTTACCTATCATATATAATAAACACTTTGGTCTGTTATGGTACATCCCCTCAGTTTAGTACTATCATTTTCTCTGGGCTTTTGTAGGTTAATCCAAAAATCTTTGTTGTTGGGAATTATTGTTGTGTTGGTATCTTGGTATACTTACTATTTCAGCCTAGGTGCAAGTATGTTTTGCAAAGTAAACAAATCAAGAATTTGTGTTTGTATGTATTGCGTTAGGCAGTGTTCATTTCATCCTTCCTTTGTTCCGTTACTCACTCACCCTTAGTAACCTGATAGCTTCTGCTTTTGTTGCTACCTTGAGGTCCCTCAAAGTTTCTCCTTGGCAGATAGGCTGCTTCTGGTGGTCTTCCTGATTCTTGAAAAGTAGAACCATCATTCCTTTGCTTTTCTCAGAGTTGCTGTAAAAATTCCGTGGCTTCTGACAAAAGTAGAGCTGATTATCATACTAAGAAAACTTACTTGTGCTTCACCCACCTGATTGTTTATTGTAATCACAGATTCTATGGAGAACACTGACTTTTGATTCTTAGGATTGCATATTATGACTGTGTAGAAATTCATTTAGAAAATGCAAATCAAGGATTTTTAAGGAAATTTCAAATGGAATGATTTCAAGATGAATCTACTGAATTAAGCTTTTTCTAAAAATGAGACTATATCTTAGTTTCCTGGTGTGAATTGTTACGTTTATAGGTTTACACCTTTAAAGCAGCCATTATGGACTTGGTAGCATCATGCCTTGGGGATGTGTAAGGTAAAACTGTCTCTAAAGGTGAAATTTTCATATGGTGGCTGACACGTATCTTCCAGCAAGCCCAATAAAGCCTGACTTTTCTTCAGTGACATTGTTTTTTTTTTTTTTTTTCTTTTACTGTTTGCATTTAGCAGCATGTGGTGGATGATACAGTGTTCTAAGCACTAGAATAACATTTATTCTATCTTAATGAGGAAATCATGCTTTGAGAGGCACATGGGCAGCAAGATTTCAATGAAGAAGCTGGAGATTTGCACATCAAGTCTTATGTTCATTCTTCACATACTTAGGAAAGACTTGTTGGGGGAGAAATCATCAAATTATCGAAGTTGTTTTTCTTTTAACTTTAATGTTGAGATGGTGGAAGTTAAAAGTACATTATGGATGATGTCACTTAGTTATATTAATATATTTTTTATTAGTGAATCCAACACATTTAACTAGGGCTTTTTTTTTCTTTTGGGCATGAATAAGGTATTTAAGTGTAATGCCAGCTTCATGGCAAGAAGGGACGTTCAGAGGGCTAGTTTATCCTCAACCCATATTTTATGCATGAGGAAATTGATACCTGAAGTGGTGAAGAGATTCATTCGAGGTTTCAGATAGGATTCTTGCAAACCAATAAGTTTCAGTATTTGAAACTAAGAGATTTAAAGTCTTAACATTGCAGAAAAGCGCTATATTTTCTTTAAGAAAAACCAAGAATAGTTATATAACATTTTTACTCTTTTTCAACTCTGCTCTAATCAGAGCATGAAGGAAAGAACTTGAATGCTTTTAAGTTTTCAGGGCGTTTTTCTGTTCACTTAGTGTAATTCCTGAAAAATCTTTAAAACACTTTTTTTCTTCAAATTTTGTAATATCCGTACAGCATTACTCATGTTTGTATGGTTGTCTTTTCCCTTAGGTTTGGCCCTCCCTTCCCTTACCTCCTACACTTCCCTTACCCTTTATCCCCCTCTCTTCCCCTCCTTTTCCCCCGCTTCTGGTCACTCTTAACTCCTCCCGCTGCAAGTTGTTGGTCCATGTTTGGCCCACTAGTCTTTTCTGTTTCTGATATGGGGGGGTAGGTGTCCTCATATCAGTAGAAACAGGATCCAGTATTGACTGTCCCAAATGTTAGTATTTCACCATACCTACTTGTTTCTTGAAGGCATTTGAGCTATTAATCTTTCACTTAAAGGAAGCACTTTTTTTTTTTTTTTTTTTTTTGGGATGCTAGTTCTCATTATTTTACCTGTGGAACGGCAGGCTCATCTTACCTGGGGTACCACAGACTCAGACAATTCCCAGCCTCAGCTTCCCAGGTAGCTGGGATTACAGGTGCATGCCACCATGCCCAGCTATATTTTTGGGACTAGGTCTCATTACGTTGCCCTGAGCAGGACTTCAACCGTGATCCCTGGTTTTGGCCGTGGCTTCCTAGGCTGCCACCTACAGGCATGCACCACCATGCCCGGCCCTGGAAGAACTTCTTTATCTGAAATTGTTGCTTATCAGCATATTTCACTCATGGAACCTTTTTTCCTCCTGACAGTTGTGGGCAAAAGAAAGATTATAGTGACTCATTGGCTGCTTACTGAAATTGGTGAAGTGTGTAGTTGATGATCTTCAGTATTTAAAATAGCTAACTCAGATATACACATTTTCTTAAATGTAAAGGTTTCTCTGGTTAGTGAAGAAGTGGAGAGAGATGAAACATGGAAAATGACCTCTTTCGAAATCTTTTTTTTTTTTGTCCTTTATCCTATTTTGCCCTTTCCTCTCAATCTCAGCCCTGAAGCTATTCACTTTAATGTTTGCAGTCTCTTTGATGAAGATCTTCTATGTTTCCATGGTTGCATACCATCTGTGTGCTGGTGACTCCCTGTGTAATATCTCCAGCTCTCCATTCTCAGCCACAGATATTTAGATCACGCTGCCTACTTTATATCACTATTAAAAATATATTGCAACCTCGAATTTAACTTACTGTTAACCAAATTCATTAAATTGTTTAATTCTTCCTGACTATGATGATAGATAAGTTAATGTATGACCAATCTGTGCTTCACTTTTCTCTCTTGAAAGAAATGATCCTTTCAGTTTTGGGGTTCTGGGGTTAAAGACAGAAATTTCCCAGTGGATATCCTGCCTCTGTGGTTTTAAATGAAGCATCATAGATATCTTTGAAGGAAACAGAATGCAACAAGGGAACTTTGGGAGGCCTATACATGGATAGAAGGAAGTTCTCTAATCTTAGACCAGCAAGCCATCATGATTTTTGCTGATGTCCATTTGTAACTTCACAGTTAGTTTTAATTTTCAGACTCAGAGAACATAGGGCCCTCTGTGACTGGGAGTGGCCTTACTGTGTCTGGCATTTTGTCCCCTTGTACCTTTGAACTGAATGTGTATGGTTTTCTGTAGTGCAGGGGCCTTAGAATCCCCATATATCTTCACTTCTGCACAGTTCACATCTAGTTGGGCATTTGATAGATGCTCTTGAGTCCTCCCCAAATCTATTTACCCATTCTTTGCCTCTGGCCTCTAGTGTTGCTCAGTCTCTTTCTGACTGCCACTAGCCTCTGCTCTTTCTCTTGTACTCTTGTATTCAACTCCATGATTGCATGCCTAAGAGTCTCATTAATTAAGGTTTAAAAAAAAAAAGGCTCAGGCCTTAGTACCTTTGTTGTCATCTCCCTTTGAGTTGTACCTGCCACCTTCCTCCAAAGGGCTCTTATCCCAGTCGCTCTGCCAGTATGCTTTTTGTGTATCTGGACTGAGAAGTTGCCTGTCACCCATTATACCATGAGTGACAGAGTTTATTTTCTTGTCCCTGGTGTTTCAGACTCATGTAGTGAATAAAGGTGTGTTGTTTTGCCTCATTTTTATTTTCTATTTAATAAGGAAGTTTTCTGTAAGAAAAAATAACATTTTATCGGAAATATTGCATAGCATCTTTTTGGTAAATGTTCTATAGCTCTTACTCAACCCTCCTGTGCTCAAAAAGCTTAGAAGTGGTAGTGTGGTCTTCTTTAGTTTGTTTTTTTGGTACTTTTCTTTTCTTTTGGAAGTTTGTACCTGGCTTCTGAATTGCTGGTTACCCTTGCAGGCATTCCTAATTAATTAATGGCAGAGTTGGGACTTCAGTGTAGGCTGCCCCTTGAGTGTTCTTTGCCTAGTGTCTGACCAATGACAGCAGCCAGAATGCTAGTAAAGCTCCTGGATTGACTTTAGAGCATTTTATTTATGTCAGGCTTCACATTTAAACTTAGGTGGTATTTACACTGTAGATATTCAGTAAGGTGTGTATTGTAGGCATATTCTCACTGAAATTGAAGAGTTTATACCTTTTTTGAATTCAAAGTTTTTAAAATTCTCTACTATGTTCACAACCCAAAAGTCACCATTTATTGTTTATGATTGTTTTGCAAGTGAATTTAGTATTTTAGTTTTTATGTTGCCACCTCTGCTTTGCCTCAAGTTCCTCGGCCATAAAGTAACTGGAACATCTAGATGTGAAGAATTAATATTAGAATGTAAAGATATCCAGGTCTTTAAAGTCTTGGCCACACCTTCTATCAGCATAAACAAAATACTGAAGCACAATTATATATTGAGGTGCTATTTCCTTGGCAAACTTTAAGCCTTGGTGACTTTTTTTTTTTTGGAGACTAGGTCTCGCTGTTTATGCCTGTGGAACCGCATGCTCATGTTTCCTGGGGTAGCACAGACTCAAACAATCCCAACCTTAGCTTCCCAGGTAGCTGGGATTACAGGCGTGTGCCTGTAGCTGGGACTAGGTCTTGCTGTGTTGCCCCGAGTGGGACTCAAACTACGATTCCTAGCCCCAGCTGCTTCATAGGCTGAAGCTTACAGGTACCCCCCACTATACCTGGCTGCCTTGGTTACTTTTTGTCTTTACTTTGAACTATAGCTGTGGTTAAAAACTAGTTACTTTGCTGTACTTACTGTGGGGTTTTTAGCCTAGAGCCCTGCTGCTCCCAGTACATTTCCATCACCTTCCTCATAAACAGGCAAAGAGAAGATGAATATACATTTGATAATTTAGAAGGTCATTGAATCCATGTTGTTCATTTCATAGATGAAGTGACAGACCTGGAAATGTTGCTCATTACCCACCAGATAGTAATTGTACAAGCTGTAAATGCCAGTAGGAGATTGTTAATTTTTTTCATTTAAGTAACGTTCCAGACTTGAACAATTTCATCATGCAGAGTATGGCAAACTAGGAGAGTGGTCCTGGTGACTTCTTTTGGGGGGTTTAGAGGGAGAAAAGAACATCTTTAGAAAGGGAATGGAGTGGTAGGAGGGAGTGACTGGTAATAGGGCACACCTTTGAGAAGTGGCCTTTTTATGGGAGAGATGATGAGAACATGTGATAAGTGGAAAGGAGAGTTTGCCATGATAACAAATGGTTGTTCCTGCCTTAGTCTTCTTTCTGCATAGAATCAGTGCTGTAAAGGATGGTGTCATCTCATGATGCTTGATTTATTGAATGCTTTAATTGAAGGTAGTGTTATATATTGGGAAGATTATTATAGACGCTGAAGCAATGGACCATTTACTAGAATCCAGTCAAGGCTATCTACCTTTTTTAATTTAATTTTCCTGACTTGAAAACAAAGATATTGCTTACGTTATGTGGAGTTGTGAGGATTCAGAGAGATAGCATGTAAGATGGATGTTCAAGAGGTGGTGAGTGGTCTTCATTTATGTGAGGGAATTTGGCATGGAGATGAATCAGGCCAGATAATCAGACCTGGAATCAGGCCAAATAATCAAATGAACCCCACTACCAACTTGTTTTACTTACCTTGGGCAAACAGGTTACATTGTCTGCTCCAGTCTGATGTATCTGTGTAAAGCAAATACAATAATGCATGACATTTGGATCATCATGATAATTATATAAATTATAAGTATGTAAATACGATGTATAATGTGTGTACAATGTTTAGTAAATAGTTTCAAAACTTGTAGATGTTGCAGAGAAGAACACGTAAATTTAGCCCAGAAGTTCTGTTAATACCTCAATTTGTCACCATCTAGTTTTGGTATCAGATTTAGAGTTTTTCAGGAGCAAAACTGAATAAAAAGAAAAGAAAAAAGAAAAAAATTGCATACTTTTCTTACCATATAATCTGTTTAAAAAGTCAACTTATATTTCAGCACTATTTCTCTACTTTCACCTAAGAGTTCCTCCAAGTTGGCAAAAATGGATCGTGAACATTCTTTAAAAGCCTAGCAAACAAAATAATAATTTTCATAACAGGCTATGAACTATCCTAGTACTGCCAAAGATTTCTTTAATTAAGTGTCTTAAAACACTTATGTAAATATTTGGTGAATATTTTGTGGAAAGTATTTGGTAAATAAATCTCAGGAAATAACAGGTAAATAGTCTCATTTGGTGGTAACTAAACTGTAATCTAATACTTTAAGAATATATTTATTGTACAGGCTGTGAGAAGAAATGTTAGAAATTGTCATCTTCGAAGCAGTATTTTTTCCTCATCATTTAGAAATCTTTCCATTTTTGGAGACAAGAGATCAGAGGTCAACTGTTAGTTCTCCCTGTACTTTCTGAAAGACTATGTTTAGACTTTTAGCATTAAAAACATGTTTTTCCTCTTTTCTTCCTTCCCTCCCTTCTCTTTGTCCCTCCTTGTTTGTGCTTCTGTTCATAATTTATACATAGTGAATTTTATAAAGCAGGCATCATGTATGGTGCCTCAAGATTTCTATACCTTTCCTATACCCTGGTTTCTTCAGGCTAAAGAAATGTTTTCATGTATTTCATTAGGCCGTACTGATTTTCCCCTTGTACCATCAGAGGATAAAAATAAGTGGGTAACAAATTTACTTTTGACCTTTTAGACTGTGCCCAGAGTATTTCATCTACAAAGAAGATAAGATTGAACTTGTTCTGCTAGATGGGGAAAGTGAACTGGATTGATTCCTCTTCAGTAAAGAATGAGTTTAGAGTTAGGAAAGTAGCCAGTAGTTAGGACCAGCTCCTGACTTCTGAAAGGCAAGATTCTAGTGCAACAGGGGGAGAACAAAATTAGCTCAGGGGACTCTGACTTTCTTATTCTTATCCACCATGTATCAATATATTTAGAAATGTGATTTCCATACTTCAGTTAGATCTCTGTTGCTTTATATTGTAGAGTACAATTGCTTTATCCTGTTCTATCCAAGTAGAGCTTGTTAATTATGTTTTCATTTTCTGTTCTCTTATGTCTTATCCTAGAAGTGGATTTGAAACAATATTTTTTGATGTTCAGGCTATTTCGTCCTCCATTTTTTTGTGGGGACTCTGACCCACTTAGGAGAAACCCATAGATGTATTATTTTGTGTGTGAAGAACTGAATGTACCATTTCAGTGGTGCATTGATAATTGGGGAAAAATATTTCTTCTCTATATGTTTTTATTGAGTAAATTCCTGTTCAAAGATATATAAACTTTTTATGACTTAAAGAAGTTGTATCATCTATATTTTGCATTTCCTTGATGTTAGCCTTATCTCGTTTGGAATGACTCTTCTGGTTTGCAAATGGCGCACAGCACCTTGATGCTAGTTACATTGTAGATTTCTGTTTAATAAATTTTCATTGACATTTGGATTGGTTAAGACTCAGGAAAATTTGAGCGTATATAACTCATACTTACTTGTTTTTCTGTTTCTAGAAAATTATTCCTACTTAGTACAATATTCTTAAATAGTAAGCTGGGCAACTGCATGATTTTGGGCAAAACTGGGTTTACCAGTGGTAACCTTTGTTATATATTCATGCTTATTTATAAGAGGAGGGAAAATATCTCTTTCACTCAGAAGTGTATTGGATGAAATTCTATGGTTATTTTGGGATCGTGACTTCATAAATCTCCATTGTGATTACTGCACCCACACTTTCTTTGTGTTAAAATGCCCATTGGAAAAAAAATTGTGTTCCAGAATTATTTGGTTGTTTTTGTCTACATGGTAGATTAAAAGTGATGTTTTATTTTCTTCATTGTGTTTATCTCTACCTTCTAACTTTCTGGAAAATGAAATGTTTGTTATTAACGTCTAAACAGGGCAGCTAAATCATCAATTTTCAAAAATTAATTTCAACAAAATAAGTGGAGACTTCTGAGGAGATTGAGCCTATCAGTTAGGCTTCTGCACCAATACACAGGGACTTTGGTTATGGAAAGTATTTGAAATAAAATTTATTGGAATGAAGTGGATGATGTAATTAATGATAAGCTGGGGCTGTTGAAGAACAGCGTAGCAGCATAATCATGCATTGTCCCTGGACCCCTGGCCATGTTGATTTTGCTGCTTTTGACCCACATTGACAACCTCAGATTTCTGGGGAGTGTTCCATGTTGAGCCTGGGCCAGGGTCTTTTGTCTTGACTCCCAGAGAGCAGGGACAAATCACATATGCCACCTTAGAGTGGGACATAGTACTTTATGGTGACTCCTTTCTAAACTTTTCTTATGATCTGTTCATACCCTAGTGACTATAGTAACTACTGCAGTTCTTCCATTAACTTGATAATCCACCTATTAGGAATTAGAAATGAGGTAGGCAGCACTTTTAAAGGGAATTTTCTTTGATTTGAAAATTATTGCCACTAACTGGAGTCCCAAGTAATGTTCCTGTGGGGTTTGCACTGCTTAATTCAAGTGTTACTTAGAACCATTTGCCATTTGTGTAGTTATGGAGATAGGAAGTGGTTATTTTAACAGTGGAGTTGATTTAGATAACATATCTTACTTTGAACTCTGGGTTATTTTACTCGAGTTGTTTCAAGTTTAATAGTGCTGTACATTTTTTCATGTATTAATTGTCAGAATGTAGGTTGTTATGGGCTATTTATAAACATTTAAATTCCTTCTTTTAAATCAAGCTAAGACTTAAATAGTTGGAATGAACAAAAGCCAAGTGGGAAATTAAGTAATCTTGTGTTAATCACTATAGACAGTGCTACCTCAGGTTATGTTTTATTTACCTGAGTCTTTAATGGTGTAGTCTCAGATCTGCTGGTAAAAGTAGTGGTCTTTGACAACTTTATCAGTCAAGATATGCATACATGGTCACAGCAGAATTTTCTTAAGTTTGTTTTGCATTTTTCTTGTCAGATGTTGAATTGAAAGACTCAAGTGTTTAGAGTTTCTTTTAGAAAGTTTACTTGGGCCCCAGAAGAATTAGCAATTTAGGTGGTTTACCTCGCTGAGCTTTGACGTGTCTTGGTAAGGAAGATTTGTTTGATTAACATGAATATTTGCACATTCTTCTTCTAGGATTAAGAACATTTAATTGAACTAAGATGTAAAAGTACCACTCATATCATTCTGAGTAGATGGCATAATTTAGTGGGTCTTTTGTTAGTAGACTTGTAGTAGAGAATGGGGATATATACACAAGGAGGTTAGGCCAAATATTTGTTAAATTTATTTTAATAATTTTGCCCTTTCAATGTTAGGATTGAAAATTCATCTTGGCATTGTATAGACTGGTAATTCAGAAAGACACATCTTTCAAATCAACTTTTGTCACAAACTTAGAGTCTGTAGTTTTTTGAGAGTTACTTTTTGCAACTGAGTATCTTGGGTTTTGGGAGTCTTGCAGAAAGCTGATACTGCTTGTGTTCTGGCAACTCTCCAGATCCAAGACCCATCTTGGCACAAAGCTGACTTCATGGTATCACCTACTGTAATTAAACTGAATCTTCCAGCCACTGTCTTCTCTTCAGAGACATTATGTCATATTTTGCATCTTGCAGCACTGTGAGAAACAGTGTTTCCAGCTGCTGTTTGATTCTCCCTCTGCATTTGTGGAGGTGGTTCATTTGGCTGTTTCCATTTATTTATAGCTTCTAAATAAAAATCTTGAAGGGATTCATATTAAATTGCTTAAATTTGGTATTTCACACCTGGTGCCCATCAAATATTTTCTTTGCTCTTGTTGATATATTCTGATGCTCTGGCTTGCCCTCATCTCCTTTCCTTTTCGGTGGCAAGCAAATTATAGGTCATTGTTACAAGCATTATCATTATGTGGAAGAGGCTCAGTTTGTGTGTCAATATTTTTGGATTTTCTGTGTGATCTGGAATGTATCTCATATATTTTTCTAAAATCTTTTTTTGTTTGTAATGTAGGAATTAAATCTGTATGAGAAGAGACACTACCGTGACTTACAAAGTCAGCCACCTTTATGTTACAGATTCCAGTGTGTTACGTACACAAAAAAGAAAATTCACTGTCTATGAAATTGATTAACATTGATTGCTATTAGAAAATATAAATGTGAAAAATACATTACTAGAGTAAATGACATGTTATATGTGAAAACTATTCTGTTAATTGCTCACAGTGATATTTTTTAAAATCACTTTTGGGGGGGGGGGCGAGACTAGGTCTTGCTATGTTGTCTGGGGTAGTCCTGATCCTGCAGGCTCAAGCAATCCCCAGCCTCAGCTTCCTAGGTAGCTGGGATTACAGGTGCCCACCACCGCGCTTGGCTGCTTTTTCAAGAGCCAGGTCTTGCTACGTTGTCTGGGGTAGTCTCAAACCATGAACTCACGTGATCCCTGTCCTCTTGCCTCCCATTACTTGGATTATATAAAAATCACAAATCTTGTTATGTTTTTTTCCATTTGAAATTGTACAGTGACTCTCTTTAGCCTAAGGATAAAATCTAACCCTTTAACAAAGAGAACAAAGTGTAGCATAATCTGGATCAAAGTGTAATGTCCAGGTCAACAGCATTAACATCACCTGGGAAGGTCTTTTTGAAATTTGGCTACTGAGATTATGTCTCATTCTTACCGAATCAAAAACTTAGGGGTAGATCCCAGGAATCTGTGCTCTTAACAAGTCCTTCAGGAGATGGATGCCTGTCAAAGTTTGGAACCACTGATATATGCTAAATACATATTTTTCACCATCCTTTATTTAATGTGCTCCATATAGAACTTGTCTAACTACTAGAATATAAGGTGAGAACTCTCGTTAAGAGAGTAGTCCTCAAAGAAGAGCATGTTTATTTCTTAGTAGGAGAAGAGATATCAAGGACTTTATTATGCATAGTAAGAAATTACCTGTGAAAACAGAAATCAAAATGATTTCAGTCAGTGCTACTTTCAGATACTTTCAGAGTTCTCTAGTAGTAGTAGTAGTTGTTGTCATTAAAAAGTCAAAGGTATTTTAACAACAATTATTTTTGTATTTTAACAACAATTTTATAATCATTTCTCAGAGTTGAAAAGTGCCTCTTTACTTTTGCATACCAATCACTGGGGAGCTACAACTATAAACCTAACACAGAGATGCAGTCAACAAAGAACAATACATTCCCGCTGCCTTCCCACTGCCAAAGGACGGATGCCTACAGAATAGTGGTGGTAGCCAGACACAGTGGCTCGTGCCTGTAAGCTTCAGCCTATGAAGTGACTGGGGCTGGGGATCGCAAAT
>PVHY01028890.1:0-14947 GCA_004024945.1 Uropsilus gracilis | reverse complement strand
AGGGGTGGAGGAGGGGGGGGACAGGGGAGGGAAAGGGGAAAGGGGGGGGAGGGCAGGGGCAGCACAGCTGCCTGGAGGGTGACCAACAAGAGGGACTGTGACCCCTGAACTGGGAAAATGAATCTGGCCGCACCCTTGCCCAGTCCCCAACGGCTCTGGGCGCTGCATCTTCTATCTTGGGGGTCCAGATCCCGGAGAAATGCCCTCACCTGAGTTGCCGCCTCTGGGCTGTGATCACTCTGCAGGGTCTCCAGCCCCGCGAGTCTCTGCTCCCCCGCCCGTTGCCTGCGTCCTAGGCCCCCACCCATCCGTGTGGCTATGAACTCCTCATGTCTTACCTGTTTCCATAACAACAAAGCAGAGCCCCGCGCTACTCCCACAGGTTATCCGAGGCGTTGTGGAGCTGAGGATGACAGCAAAGGACTTAAAAAGTCGCGCAGACTTTCCGGGTTAACAAAGTCCTGCCTCCCGCCCCGGATCCCAAGGGTCCCCGGTCCCCTTCTTCTTGGTCCCCTCCTTCCACGCATGCCGAGGCCCGTCTTAACCATTTTCCTGCCCTTTATCTCAACTCCCTCCAAGGAAGACAGGTCCCTCCCCTCCACCCATCTTATGTCTTCATCCTCTTCCAAGAAGCCATGGCACCGAGGATGCTTGGGATCCTGGAAACGCTTGCCTAGGTGTTTGCCAGGCTGTGATTCCCAGCTAAAACCACTTCCTCCCTAGGCTCAATCTGGGCACCCACTGTTAAAGGAACAGCATGTCCCCCCATTTTCTTGCTTGCACCTTTGCTAAACTGGCTTTTTATCAAGCGACCTTGAGCAGACTCCTAGCCTTTCTAGTCTGTTCTGGAATGTTCTAGTGAAAATGGAGCTATGCTGGAAACATCCTTTCCCAGAACTTGGTTCCCTGCCTGGTTCCAGGTGAAAGGTGTGCAAAAGAAGAGGATGGGGTTGGTGCTTGCACCTTGCTAGAGAGGCAGGTGATGGGACCGAGAGGAACACGGATGTTCCGGCTCATCCTCGCTGTCCTCGACTTCCCATCCAGCTTGTCTTCCTGACCACGCTACCCAACATCTTCCCATGTCTCCCAGACTCTGGACAGATGGGCAACAGCCCCCCAGATGCTACCCCTGCTGCCCAGCAGCCCCCTCTCTCCAGCTGCAAGTTCCTGACCTCTCAGATGGGCCGACTGGGGACTCCTCCAGTCTTCGCCTCCCCCTGACCCCAGGCTTCCCAGTGGCTCCCACAATCGTGATGGCAGAAGTTCTGGTTCCCATGATGCATCCCTCCTCTCCTAACCCAGGGTGCCCCTGGCTGAGCCCTGACGGACACACACCGAGAACCTTTACAGAAGTCTCCAGGGACCGAGGCAGCCACACTGTCCTTGCAGTTCCCCTGCCCCAGCCCCACCTCAACCGCTGGGTCTCAGCCTTGGTTGCCTCTGGAAACCCCTTGCAGAGTCTTAGAACAACGCTGACACCTGCTTCTCGCTCCCAGACCTGCTTTAACTGATCCAGGATGCAGCTGAGCCATTGAGAGTGAACAGCAAGTTGAGGTGACGCCTCCCCCCCACGCCATCCCTCCCGTTGCAAGAACGTGCCGCCCCCTCTCCCCTGGGTAGAGTAGATGGCTGGGATCCACGGGCTGCTTACAGATAACCCCCTTCTTGCATCGCGTCCACCATGTTTTCTTGATGAGAACTGGCAGCAGACGGAAGAATGTCTGCGGCCGGTGACCCGACCCCCTGGCAGGCGTCTGGCTCTGTCTCTGCAGAGGCTCTGTGTCGAGACTGCAGTGAGGACGCGCTGCTTGCGGCCTCCTGTGACGCGAGGCTTCTGATGCCACCTGTTGCCTTCCTCCTCATGTCCATCGCCAGCATCCACGGAGTCAGCCTTTGGTGGAACAGGAGCTGAACGTGTCAAGAAAGTGGCCGTGAGCTTCCTGAGCGCTCACAGCCCAAAGCGGAATTCACGACCGTTCAGAAGGACCATTTTCCCTCCATGCCATTGCCTGCTTGTCTTTGCTCTCTAGACACCAGCATGTGGTCTCCATCTTATCCTGAAAATGAGTGACGTGAGCAAGTGAGAGTTTGAAGATGTGGAGCTCTGAGCTTCGCTGGGCAGCAGAGGAGCCTGGCATTGGGTCGTGGTGGTCAAGGCAGATATGATTCTGGAGCTGGGAGGTGGCAGCTTTCACTGACTGTGGACCGCCGGCCTCCGGTTCCTTGGCTGTGAGTCTCTTGCAGTGACAGTTCACACTGCCGAGAGGTGGCGCAAGGAAGAGGTGAAATCCTGCCCCCAGAAGAGCTGAGTTGGGAGGCCAGACCCTCGGCCCCCTTGGCCCGAGAGTCCCACCCTTTGCTCCCGCACTTGGCACTCCTGGTGACCAGTCACCATTGGATACTACTTGGGGGTTCCACCCTGCTCACCCCATTGACATAAACTGCAGTGTTCGTGCCAGAGGGGACCACGATCCCAAAACACATTCCAACCCTTCAGGAGAGTCCAAGGGTTTTAGGAACTCTGTGCCAGGTGAGTGTGTGTGTGTATAATATTATATATTATATATAATAAAAGCAAATATAATATATACAATTATACCAGACATATAAATATATACTATGTACAATTATACCAAATATGTAATATATATAATTATACCAAACTTGCTTTTTTGAAAAAAAGATGGCAAGAGACAGGAGAAAACATGATTCCTGGCACATAATAGTTGCTCAGTAAATGCCAGTCACATGAGAAACTGCCAGATCTGAAGTTGGCAATGAAAAAATGGCAGCTGAATGTGTTCCTAAGTATTATGCTTTTAAAATAAAAATGAACTGAAAGATAGAAAAAAGGGGAAGCACGTTCTTTCTGTGTTGTATGAGGACACTGTGTTGCTTAATTATTCCTTCAAATCTGGAAGAATGCGCACGGCATTCGCTTTGCCATTTACTGCTGGGATGGGTGCTGGTGCTGTGGCGTCACCCAGTAACATGTGGAATTCGTCCAGTGGGAAAGCAACCCTGGAGGTTTTGGCTTTATTGTCCCACCTACTATTTGTCAGACCATCTAACCTTGGAATCCCACCCTAAGACTGTTCCTTAAAGAGGCCTCTGCCAGTTATTCCCATTTTGAAGATATTTTACTGTGCATTTGATAATCTCCAAAACCAGTAAGAGGTGATACTCTCATGTGTGTATAATTCAATATCATTCTCCGATGAAGTGTGAACCTCGTTATCACTCTTCCACCGCCTTGAGTGTGTGACCCCAGCACTTCCTAGTGTTAAGATAGATCATTCCCTTGACATTTGAAGAAATTCACGCCTTCTAGTTGTTCTTTATCATTTTGCACTTTGTCAACAACTTCATTAAGTGGACTAGCAACCATGACTTCTAAATATTTTAGAAGAAAGATCCATATATCTTAGAGAAAGTTAAAACTCATCTCAGTTCCGGTAACTTCAAATAAAGGACATAAGAACAATTGTCCGGCGATATTGCCGGTACATACCAAATACTGAAATTCAAAGTTTAGCATCCTCCCTGTGTCCATTTCACTCTATTTTTGGAGCTAACATGTTTAATTTCATTTAGTTGCATCCATGTCCATTCTTGCCAATGCAACGTAAGAATATGTCTTTTTAGTGTGCATAGCAGGTTTCCCATGATGATTGCTACTGACACAGCATTGGATAGACTGGTGCCTTTACTACACGCTTCCCATCACTTTCAAAGTACCTTTCTCATGTATGCATCTATGTTCATATGTACTGGGAAGTAGCTGACAACTTAATTAAGATTGTTCCTTAAAGGTGCCTAGGCAGTTAGTTGTTTCAATGCCCCGGGAAGGCGCTTTATCATCTTCCTGGTCCCCTCATCCAAGGGTTAATTACACTTCTGACAAGCGATCATTCTCTATCTGGCCAGACCGATCTCTGTGCTTGTGACTTAGTTTGGTGAGCAATGCCGGGGTCCACGCTGCATGCAGGCAGTCAAAGACTCCATGATTACCGATGGGGACACAGGATGTTTATGAATGATCCCTTTCACTGTGTGCCAGAGAACAGCAGCCCTGGCCGCCAGGCCTGGGCCCTGAACCCAGAGTGGGCCAAGACTCTCCTGTAGAACAGCCATCCTGCTGAGTGCCGACAATGGACAGGGCCTTGCGGAGACAGGAAGTGGCGATTTCATAAGTGTGGCGATTTCATAAGTGTGTCTGAAAGTGTGCACCCCAAAAATAAGCTCCTCCAATCCCGGATCATGAGTGACTGCTGAGCCCTACCCAGCTGGGCTTTAGCCAAAGCATTTTCATTCTACACGGAAGAACTATTCAGATGCCCAGATGGAGAATGATCCCCATTCCAGACGACATCCAATCTAGCACAATGCCGGTTTAACCCCCAAATACCTCCAGTAGGTACCCCTGTCACCATCAGTCCTTTGAGCATCCTCTTGCTGATATCTTCCTGGGTGGAACTGACTAAGGGTCAAGCAAGCCGGGTCCGGACCCACAGAAGGTGCCACAGACCATGAAATGGAGAAAACCGCTCCCATCAGCACTTCTGGGAGGATCTGTGCGGTTGGCAGGAGCCACTTGGGAGGGAAACTCGGTTCCCTTAGGATTCCTGGCTGCAAAGAACAGAAATCCACTCTGTCCGACTCAAGCGAAATGAACACAATGACTGGAAACTGGTCCTGGGGTGGGGGGAGGGGCACATTGATTTCAAGGGAGTCAGACTTGGACTTGGACACTGGAGGTATCGAGAACCCAGAGGTTGGTTATGGGAGGGTGAGCACTGTTGGGGTGCATGCTGCATGCACAGTGCTACACTGGGTGCAGGGACATGCAGGGGGTAGGAGCCACAAAGCCAACCTCACCATCCAGCTAGCTCTGTTGTCTGGTGGCCAAAGTCTTGGGTCTAAGATCCTGGTTGACCGGGCCTGGGGGGGGGCTCCCCTTTTAAACCTTTTCCATTAAAGTCTGACCATAGACAGTTTCCTCAAAACTAGAATTAGGCTATCAAGCAACCAGAGTTTCCAGTCTCTGTCCATGACAGGAGGGCACGTCCCCCCCCAAAAGAACCACGTGTAGATCACAAGAAAGGGTGTCTACGTAGTGAGGTACAGTTAATCTACCTGCAGAGTTGTTGCTTTTTGAAGAGGGTTATGCTGAGTCGGTGTCAGAACGGAAATCTTGGGAACAGAAAGGAGACAGCGTCACTGCCTGAACGTGGGCTCTCACCTCAAACTATTTAGGTCAGCAGCCTGGCCGCCCTCATTTGGCTAACTGTGCATGGTTCTGAACGAGCTGCAAGAGCTACATCCAGAAAAGAGAGAGCACAGAGTACCCACCTCAGAGTGCAGCTGTGTTATGACTCCCGGGCTGCTCAACAAGATGCCAGGACTCCAACTGAGGCTCAGAGCAGCAGGTTTATTGGCAAGAAACTGGTGCACCAGGGTCCCCAAGCCAAGCCAGCAAGACAGACCCCGAGCAGCCTCTGTACAGCCTTTTATTGGGCACAATCACCACAGCCCCTTCATTGTGAAGCAAGCAAGCAAGCAGGCGTAGGACACGTTCCCACAACTACGGTTTCCAATAATGCTGGCGTCCATCTCCATCAGAATGGTGAGACGGTTGTTAGGAACAACCAGGAATAAGGGGAGGCAGAAGTAGGATGAGGGACCTGCCAGCCATGGTGGATACTTTCCACCGAGGCCAGGGAGAGGACACTAGTTTCAAAATGGAGGTTTTAAACACAAAGAAGTCACTTTGGTTAGTCTGTTCCCAAGAGCTGTTACTCTTTTAGGGGTTAATTGAGATAATTGGTATAAAGTACTTAATGCCCAGCACATATTAAATTCTGTGTAACTTCGCATGTAGTAAATAGCATAAACAGTATCTAAAATCATCACCATCACCACTATCATCATCACCACCAAATTCTCCATCATCACTCTCACCATCACCATCATTATCACCACCAGCATCACCATCATCATCATCACCGCCCTATTCTTCTTTTTCATCACCACCACCATATTCTTCTTCTTCAACATCTTCACCACCAGCACCATTCCGCTAGGAACCTTTCCTCCACACGGTGCTCGGCTTCCCCCTGTTAACTGCAACCAGTGCTGTCAGGTTCTCAGAAATCTTGTCTCCATAGTTACATCGAATCTGCCAAGGCGGGAATATTTACACCTTAGGAATTGGCAAGTGCTACAAACCAAGGCCCCTGGGCCGGCCCAGGTGTTGGCTTGTTGCCAGCAGCACCATAATTACAAGCCTGCCCTGCCTGCCTTGGGGCATCCAGTAGAGCATCTCTGCTCCTCTTTGTGGTCCACCAAGCCCTGGAGTCCTGCTTAGGAAGCCAGGAGAGCTCGCCTCACCGGTGCTGGATAAATGAGGCTTCTTCCAACGTTGGCTTCCCTATCACCAAAGGCCCGGTGATGGGTCTGATGGCCAATGTGGGCAGTGTTTGTGCTGACCCCACAATTCGAGCAGACTGTCCCAGGCTTAGGTCGGAGCCGGGCTGAGCGGAGGGTGTGGGTTGTGTGGCCTGGTCCATGGGAACGGGGCAGGACGCCTGGGCTTACAGACTGCGTCTTGTTAGCAAGAATTCAAGCGAACATCCTTGGTCAGTGAAAGCCAGGCTTTTCTTTCAGGTGTTTGGAGAATCGCCACTGGGCAAAGTCATAAAGCACCTCCTGCAGGAGAAAAATGCCAAGCTGTGTCATGGTAGAACTGCCTCTTATCAGAAAACCATAAAATGATCTAAAGGGGGCAAGGAAAAATGTGCAGAGGGTGGGGCCCCCACAGGCTAGCGGAGCGAGAGTCCATACAATAGTCGCCATCTCTGAGAAGTTGGCGCCATCTTCCCTGATTTCCTGATTCTAGGTGCCCGGAGCCAGCTCGCTGAGAGTGATTCTGTGGTGCTAAATTTGAGCCACAGCAGCCAGGCCTGGTGGACGGCTGGTGGACAAGCTCCGGTGGCCTCTGTCTCATTCTGGAAGTTCCATCGATGCTTTTGAATGCCATGATGCTCGATTACCCCCGGAGGTGCTGGGCTTTCTTTCCTTCAGTCCTTAGATACTCAGGTGACGAAATACCAGGTGTGCCATGTGTCACCCACAAGCTGGAAGCAGGCGGAGTCAGGGGATTTGTCCTGGAGTCACCTTCGCAATAGCAGGTCAGGGTTTTCCCTGAGGCTGGGCGATATAGTTCAGGGACGATGACTGGGTTTTCTCCCAAGTTTGT
Source organism: Uropsilus gracilis (assembly GCA_004024945.1). Taxonomy (NCBI): domain Eukaryota; kingdom Metazoa; phylum Chordata; class Mammalia; order Eulipotyphla; family Talpidae; genus Uropsilus; species Uropsilus gracilis. Next base: position 7,689 of record PVHY01028890.1, on the reverse strand, counting down.
AAATGGTACTTGACACAAAACAGGGACCTGTGGCCCATCTCAGACAAGATCGGGCGCGTTCAGGGTGGTATGGACGTAGACTGTGGCCCATCTCAGACATTTGCCAAACTTGGAGGTGGTTTTGAGGGCTCGTGGCTAGCTGGCAGGGTTCTGGAGTCTGAACGGCTTCTTACAGACCCTGTCTTCATTCCTCGCCAGTTGTGTGAACTTGGCCAATTTTCTTACCCTCGCTGAGCCTGGGCATGTGGAGAATGACCGTAGCGGTCCCAGATTGAGCCCCGGGTTCATGCTGAAAGGGACATTAGCTTTTGTTAGTGTCCGCATGAGTGAGCGTGGGAGGGAAGCTGGGGGAGAGACCACCCTGGTGGGAAGCCAGCAGGTGCGGAAGAAGGAAGCCCCAGTGCTGAGATCTCAGGACGGGAAGGGTGTGGACAATAGGCTGGAGCCAGGTTCTCCGGAGTCACCGGCACTTAATTGGATCTCTCTGGGGGTGACCCACCGCCTTTGATAGAGGCTGGTGCCCTCTGCAGCCTCTGCCATGGGATTTGGAAATTTCCACCGGCACCTGAGTCTTGAGACTCGGTTTCGATAAAAACCCGGGGTGGTGTGTGCCCCCGCTACCCACCTGCCCGCCTGCCTTGCCTTCGTCATGACTTGTTTTCTAAGATGTGTGTGCACAAGTGATGTGCTAGACCCATGGAGCAAGGAGGTAAATCCCTTAGAAGGTGTATGTCCATTAGAGCACAGCATAAGTGCCTAGATGGTTCTCAGGGGATTGGCAAGGGGATGTAGCAACATGGAGGAAGAGGACTGATCCGGTCTGGAAGCATCTGGAAGGCTCCAGAAGAAGATGCTAGGACTGTCTGGAAGGTCCCATAGGCGTTTGTCTGAAACTGAGGTGATCTGAAGAGGAGGTGTGAAGGCTGCAAGTCAGGGTTCACACAGGCATGTGGATGGGCTGCTAGGGCGTATGCTCTGTGACCCTACACGGCGACGTGGACACGAGGCCATGGAGAAACTGCCACTCTGGCCGCAAGGACCAGAGAATGGCCATGTTCACCTCCCAGGAAACCAGTGTTAACCCTTTAAAACAAAACCCAGAATTTTAAAAAATTATCCGGACACTAGAGGCATATTATAAAAACAAAAAATTTAAAATAGAGAAGAAAATTTTCTTCAAAATAACCAGTTATATTTTACTGCAGTTTTCCTGTCTTTTCCCTATGCATGTAAACCTGGCAAAATTAGATATTTCTTCACCAGTTTTTATAGGGTTTATTCTCTTCTATCAATTGCATCTTTGCTGAGTATCATTTTTCACGGCTGTATAGAATTCCACGGTGCATGGCTACCATAGTTTATTGTAGCAGCCCTCTGCAATTGGCCTCTATTCTTTAAATGACTTGCTGGTTTTTCGCTAGTATAACTGAGAATGTGTCACATATTGTCATAGCTAAGTATTTATGGTGGCCTTTATCGTCTCCACAGGGTGAAAGCCTAGAGACAGAACACGAGGCTAACGAGATCACTGGCTTAAGCACCCCGGCATGTATTTCCAAGTCTCTTCAATCCATCAGCCACACTTGACACAGCAACCTGGGTCTTCCTGGACATTGTTCCAAACCCCCACCTCCCTGGGGTCTTGTCAGCAGAGAGCTCTCCAGTGTGGTGGACAGGGCTAAAGGGAAGGGCTTCCCCATCATTCTAGCTATTGCAGCCCGAGAAAGGCCTCCCAGCACCCCCCAGACACCCACCCCCCCAGACACACACAGACAGGGGTGCAGACTGTACATGTTCAGCCTGATGAGGCTTCGTGTCAGTCATTTCCCTTGAATCAAAACAGACTCCTAGAAACTCCCAGAAGAGAAATGAGGACGTTATCCTTGAGGGAGATGACGTCCAGGGAGGGTGTTCTGGTAACCACCTGGACAAGGACTGAATCGACACACAGACCACCCAGGGGCCACCAGGGGTGTCCGCTGCATAGGTGGGTCACTTCATCCCTTGGTCCCCAGCATGACATGGAGAAGTCGCTGAGCCCGGGCCTCCCTGGAGATTTCTTTCCCCCCCTCCCCCCACCCAGGGCCCCATAGAAACTCCGGAGTCCAAGAGACACCGAGCCAACGCACCACCCAGCACCAGCACCATCTGGCTTGAGGAAATCGAGATAGCAGTGGAGGCAGGTTGGCTGAGGTCTTTCAAGAGTGTCCGCCAGCCGCCAGCCTCGCCTCTTTAGCAGGGGGGGGGGTAACGCACTTGCCTTGTGGCGCCTGCTCCAGCCCCTCCGTGCAGCCTCAGGCACCCCCACAGGAGGCGTGAACCCCAAGATCAGGGGAGAAGGGCGCATGCAGGTGCAGGGGGTGCCCAGGGGAACCAGGCCCCACTCGGCTTGGGCTGGGTCGCCAGCAAGTGGTCCCCTCTCTGTGCTGGCAGAACAAGCCTCAAGGCAGCCAGGAACCCCCCGAATCACGATTCACGCATGAGCAAACCAAGCCCTGGGGAGGGGAGGATCTGCCCGAGGCCGTCGTCGTGGGCCAGTGAGACATGTGCTGGTCTTTCCCTGGGGCTGCCTCGGTGCCTTAAGTCCCTGCAGACCCCTGAATGAAGGGCTCCCGGCCGTCCTACTGTTGTACGCTTTGTCTCTGGTCCTGGCGCCCGGGTTCTAAGGCCCCGGAAACGTTTAGTGCGCAAGTGGCTTCCGTAGGCCGGTGAGCTCCCTGCGTGGGACCCGGCGGCTTCAGAGCGGGACCGAAAGACCGGGCCCAGCTTGAAGTCTGCACCCTTCACCCCCTTCCTCCCCTGAGGCGCTCCTGGGGCCTCAGTAACCGGCTTCATCACCCGCGAGTGGGCGCAACGCACATCTCCTTGGGTTTTGTGAGCAGTCCCGGCAAACTGTTCAACCTGAACAGGGGGTCACAGGGCCCCCCGATTTATAGCCAGTGGGTCAGAAGTATTGGGGGCCCCAGCTTGCAACTGGCAGCCTTGCGGGGCTGAGCCCCGAGCCTGGAGGGCCGGCGCGGACTCTAGGCGGGGACGACTGTCCACCTGCAGGATGCCCACCTGGCATGTCCGCATCAAGCAGAGAAGTGGTGGGTGGCGGGAAACCCCACAGCTGGTGTCAGAGGCCTGGAGTGTCTCGCAAAACGGCTTTTCTTTTCAGAGGAGTTTTGGTTGGTTGTTTGTTTTAGAGACTAGGTCTCACTTTGTTGCCCGGGGTTGTCTCAAACCCAGGGACTCAAGTGATCCCCAGCCTCAGCCTCCCAGGTAGCTGGGATTACAGGCGCAGGCCACCATGCCGGCTCCGAGAGGAGTTTGGCGGTGGGACTCGGACTCAGACCCCCGCCCTCTCTCGACCCCTTCCCAGCGCGCCCAGAGGCCGCAGGGCCCACAGTTTGTCAAAGGAGGAGCCGAGTGAATCTCACGCTGCCGAGTCAAGCCTTTCCGCTGGGCATCTGCCCGCCGCAGTCTCTGCTGGTCTCCACTGGGCTCCAGTTCTCGCCACCTTGAGACGCAGCTGGCCGAGCAGCACTGCTGTTTCCCCGACAGAGCCCATCACCTCCCGCAGCCCCAAACTGGTAAAATGACCGGTTCTCCTCATCGCCCCAGCATGGAGAAGCCAGGGCACCGGATGCATGCCTGGCTCCTTTCCTTCCGGCATTTCGCAGCTTCTGGGGGTGCCATCTCTCTGGAACGGGCTGGCAGCCGCGGAGTCTGATTTCCTGGCTGAGAACTGGACTCATGTGACTTATGCCAAGTCCCAGCCACTTAATTATTTTATTTTATTTTTTTTATTTTTAGAGATTAGATCTCGCTATGTTGCCCGGGGTAGCCCCGAATCCACGGACTCAACTGATCCCTAACCTCAGCCTCCCAGGTAGCTGGGATTACAGGTGCGTACCACCACGCCCGGCTATTTTTTTTTGCGACTAAGTCTTGCTATGTTGTCTGGGGTAGTCTCGGACCCGCAGACTCAAGTAATTCCTAGCCTCCACCTTCCAAATAGCTGGGATTACAGGCGCGTGCCACTGCACCTGGCTCCAGCCACTTTAAAAGAACTTTGCATGAAACATCGAGATGTTTCCTGAACATTCTTTAATGGCATCGGGCCATTTTCATGGGGCAGTGCTGGCAGTGAGGGTGGCTTGTGTGGTGTGTCTTGACCCAAGTTCTATGATGTAGGCACCGACCCGCACACACAGGTTCCCATGAGGAGTCTCCGAGGCCAGGACAGAACATCCGGCTGACATGACAGTCTTCAACCAGGGTGACCTGCCTCCTGGTCACTCTGGACTCGGAGGTTTTCTGGATATGGTACTTTGGCGCCGGAACTGGGACCTCCAGGCCAGCCTGGACATGACTTCAGCGATAAGGAGAACTTCAGCTCCACTTCCCAGACGCGGGTGCTCTGAGGGGCGATGGTGGCAGCTCAAGGATGTCACCCAGGGCAGGTGTTTTCTTGCCCCCAGCCCCACCGCGGTGACCCAGGAGCCTCAGGAGGTGGGGATCACCCCAAGACTCATCCCCATGCCCCTCAAGTAGACTTCCTTCCACAGCTCGTTGGCCCAAAGCGGGTTTCCCGGCGACCTCTGGCCGCAAGGGACTCAGACACGCATGTCTAGCAAAGGCGAACGGGATAATCGTGACCGTGGATCAGGCAGGTGCCTCCCCGCTTCACAAATTGCCTCCCTCGCTGGGTGTGGTGGCGGGCACCTGTTGTCCAAGTCCTGGGAGGCAGGAGGCCCGGGATTGCTTGAGTTTGCAGGTTTGAGACTACCTCGAGCAACATAGTGAGACCTTATCTTGAAAAAGCAGCCAGGCACGGTGGCAGGGACCTGTAATCCCAGTTACCTGGGAGGCTGAGGCTGGGGATCGCTTGAGTCCATGGGATTGGGACTACCTTGGGCAACATAGCGAGATCTGGTCCTAAAAAAAAACAAAACCCAAATTGCCTCCCTCATCTCCCACGTGATGACATCAGAAGGTGGGGCCCCTGGGAGGGGGTGGCTCCTGAAAGGGACCCATGTACTGGAGACAGAGGTGGCCTCTCTTCATGCCAGGTGACCATGCACAGCGGTTTCTTGCTCTGGACCCTGGAGCCGCTGGTGCCCTGATATGCCCTTCGGAGCCAGGCACCAGGGTTGGCTGAGCTATGACTCTTCCGGCCAGGTCAGAGCTGAGATAACCAACTTCACAGAGGCGGGGGCCTAGGGGATGCTGCCTCCTGACTGAACCTGGGGTCTGGGAGGTCAATGGCTTGTTGGTGCCACTTCTCTTCCCCTCTTGCTCCCTGCTTCTTTCCAATGGCTACTAACTTACTACCCTGCAACATCGGTAGACACCTCCAGGCCCACGCTCTAGGCTGGACACGTGTGACATGCCAGGAGGGGGTCCTGCCCTGCCACCGCCTTAAAGCTGCAGGAAGCGAGACCCCAGAGAGACGTCACTGGCACTTGGCCCCTTGGAATTGAGCTGCCTGGGGACCAATTCCTGCGTCTCACCACTTCCATCTCTCTTCTGTCATCTTGTTCCTTCAAGATGATCACTAAGGACGTCTCTGAACTACGTGGTTCTTACCCAAGATTCCTCGACTTCAGCACGATGGGCACCATGGGCTAAATGAGTCTCTGTTGAGAGGTTGTGCTGTGCACTGTGGGATGTTTAGCAGCACCCCTGGCCTCTTCCTACCAGTTGCGAGTAACCTCCCTACACACGTCCACATACATGGGCATGTGTGCACACACAGAGCTGTAACAAATACAAATGCATCCCTGGGCACTACCAAATGTCCCCAAGGACCAGCAACGCCCTCACCGAGACCCACGATGTAGCCTGGCCTCTGTGCTGCTGGGAAAAGAGCTCTGGAGCCCCTCCAGGGGGATGATGGCCAGTAGGAGCCCATGGGAACACTGTGCCCTCCTGGCAAACCCTCGCACTCTGCTAGCCAGAGGCAGCCGCCACCTGCTAGGATGTGGCAGGGCAGGGCTGGCACACACCGGCTGTGCCTGGCAGCAGGGGCTGCAGGCTGCAGTGGGCATCCCTGCGCTTGTCCTGGCTGCAGGGGAGCTGGGATGGGTCGCTTCTGACCAGCAAAGGCTGGGGATGGCGCTAATGACAGGAGGCAGCAGATGGGTGTCTTGACGGAGTCACCGTGGCATATGACAGGAAGGGCAGGAAAATCAGTGGGTTTCTAGTTCTGCCCTGTGCCCATCAGCTGAACTGGTCGAGTCCTTGGGGAACAATCCCACCTCCTCCTGTCTCTCCCTGGATGTCTCTCAGGATCAAAGTAGGAGGATGTGTCTGGACCGCTCGCTCTGTCCCCTGCCCAGCTTCTACTTGTCGTGCCCGGTGGGTACTGTTTGTGTTCACCTTCTGTCTCCGCCACGGAAATGCCAGTCCAGGGGGCCAGGGGTTTGATCTCACCACTGCACCCGTGGAGCCGGACGCTGGCAAACGTAGTCAGGGCTCCATGAAGATGGGCAGAACGAAGGCACGTGTGCACACACACACATACGTGATCTGGAAACATCTCAACAGTCACAGGTGTGACTAGACCTTTGTATTCAGTGGCTCTACTTCTGAGACTCCCTCCCCAAGAAATCCAGCCTGCAAGGGAAAGTCTATCTGAACACAAATTGACGGTCCTCCCACAGTGGCCAAAACAGTGCAGATAGCGCAGAAAAGAGCATAATTAAAACCATCCTCATAAATCTCCTTAGCGAAATTCCAGGCAGTCATTCCACACAGTGTTTACAGTAAGATGAGGTAATATTGTAGCAACACGTGCAAAGCTATCACGTGTGCTGTACATGGTGCTGATGACAACACCGAGATGGCAGCGAAATGACAGAGAGCAGCCCCCTGCCAGCAGCGTTGGGACTTCCTGCTCGAATGCAAGTGTTCCTGTTACTTCCCTTGACCCAGAAGTGGCTTTTCTAGGAATGAATTATTTTAGGGCTTTATTTCTTTATCTTTAATTGATCCTAGGAAAATATATCGGGCAACAACTCAAACATCTCTGAGTAGGGGAATAGTTAAAGAAATCACTGGTAATCAGTGTGGTGGTATACTATGCGGCCGTTAAAAATGAAACTTGGTGTACCTGCTGCTTGGAAAGATGCTCAGATCTACTTCTAAGTTTAAAAAAAGACTGCAGAATGTTTTTGTGCCGTGACAGTGTGTCTGTCATATGTAGTAAGAGAATCATCAATGTTAGAAAAAACACCGGGAGGAATATGTACCAAACTTGATCATAGTTATTTCGAGAGGATGTTGAGAATTCCTATGATGTTTAAAACATTAACACAGCAGAAAAAAACAAACACTGAACCTGTGACATGAACTCAGCCACGTACACTCACCAAAGCTGGGCACAGAAGGTGGGAGATGGCGATTTACACTGGTTGATTGCTTCCCAGTTGTGGGAAAATGGGCAGTTTCTGTTCTTCTTTTAGAGGACAACGTCCCTAAAGATGTTTACAAAGCTCAGCTCCCTCCCAGCAGCCCACTCTGTTTGCACCAGGGTGGTGTGAGGGTGAAGGATGCTCTGCCAACCTAACCCGCTGTGCTTGTACTGTCCTCTCCCCAGGATGGATGACATCCAGCTGTGCAATGCCATCATGGACCTGAAGCAGGAGCTGCAGAACTTGGTCGCCCTTCCAGGTAACCGGCACCCCCCAATCTCCTCTCCCC
>PVHY01028889.1:0-14814 GCA_004024945.1 Uropsilus gracilis | reverse complement strand
TTTTTTTTTTTTTTTTTGAGACTAGGTCTCGCTATTTTTGCCTGTGGAACCGCAGGCTCTCGTTGCCCGGGGTACCACGGACTCAAGCAATCCCCAGCCTCAGCTTCCCAGGTAGCTGGGATTATAGGCGCACGCCACCACGCCCAGCTATTTTTTGGAACTAGGTCTCGTTACTGGCCCCAGGCGGGACTCGAACCGCAATCCCTAGCCCCGGCCGCTTCATAGGCTGAAGCTTACAAGCACGAGCCACCGTGCCCGGCCTGCTTTTCTTTTTGTTGCATGTCAATAATTCTGAGGATGTCTCTGGCAGGGGAGTATTTTAAACTGAGCAAGTAGGCAGCCTATTCTTGCTGGACCATTATGCTACCCAAGCAGGGAGCTTAAACATGTATCGGAGTAAGAATACTGTGGTAAATGTGGAAGTCTCCTTTATCTCAGAAAAAACATGTTGGTTCTTGGTTTAGTAATCATCTGGATGAGCCTGAATTCTTGACTTGATGATGCTTGACCTGAAAAATCTACTCAACTGATATGTGTTTGAGAAATCAGCAAAGCCTGTTAGGTAGACATCTAAAAAGAGTGTTTGATTAACTTAATGCCTTTAAGTTCTCATCAGCTAGGTAGGTGTCTCCTGGGTTGTCTTATAAATTTCTGGAATGATTGGATCAGCCTGGATTGGATTAGGTTTCATGAACCAGTGATATTTACTGAATGAACCCCGAGGCTTCTCCTGGTGCAACTTTCTTCTGCCTCTTCCCCTTCTTTTTCCTCATCTCTACCTCTCTCTCCTCATTTCTTTCCAGTCTGTATCAGTAGCATTAATCAATGAATTAACCCTATTCATTAGGCCATTAGGCATGATGTGGATCACTCTGGAAGATGCTAAGGCTAACACAATACAGATTTATCCTTGATGAACTAACAGCTTTGCTAGAGAAACAGGCATATGCACAGCTAGTGATGAGTTCCATAGGAAATGTTGTGATAAGAATAGAAATGTAATAGAAATTCAGGATAGAGAGACATCACTGCTGCTTTGGATGGTCAGGGACAAATACTTTGTAGGGCAGGGTGGACTTGGTGAATAAATAGGTGCACTAGTGAAGATTATCTTAGTGATATTTATTGAAGAGAAACCAAGTCATGGACTATTTCATTCTGTTCCTATAGTTAAAGTCCCTTTCAGTCTAAAGTGAAATACTGGTTTCTAGAACAGATTTTGATTGTGTGCAATTTTTCTCAATATACTACCTATGGGATAAATATTGCTGAAGGTTTTTTCTATAAATATTAGTATTTTTCATGGCAAATTGAATATTTAAGCTTAACTTTCCAAGCATGTATTGATTTATTTGACCTTTATATTAACATGTGTATGAAGCTTCTTTAAAGGTCAACAATTGTCCTCACTTATCTAAATAAAAGGTATTGAAAGTTGTGGGTGCTTGGTTATATTAAATTAAAATACTGGAAATGAGTCTAATTAGTGGAACTTCTTCCTGTTAGGACTTGGACTCATATCAAATCAGAGCAATTATATTCTTCCTTAGGAGCCTCTCCCCACTCCTTCCCCAGGAATAAGGGTGAATATTATGATAGCCCCAATGCAAACCTAATCAATTATTTCACTATCAGCAGGGGCTTTGAAGTTTTTGCCAAACAAATCATCAGAATTGCCTTTTCATGTGTCTGGGCCTTGGTATCACAGAAGTCGGAGTTCAGTTTGAAAGTCCTTGCCTTGTGCTTTTTGAGTCTGGCTTCTGTGGCTTCCTGTTTGACAATTGATAAGCTTCCTCAAGCACAAATCTCATTTTGCTTTGCTGGGAGAAAGGAAAGAAGGCTAGAAGGCCAAGTGCTCCCACTTTCCATCATGACTTCCTACCTGTGTTTCTTGCACTTTTCCTCCCCTGCTTGGTGATACTGAAATTAGGTTGCAATGGGCAGAAGTCGCTAACCAACAAGCTACAGGAAAAGAAACCTCTTAAAACGTGGCTTCTACCACCCAACTTTTTTTTTTTTTTTTTTAAACCAGATCTGTCTCACCTATGTGTAGCAGTTGCCAGACAAAGGTAGTTTAAACAACAGGGTTTTATTAGCAAGGGAAATTAACCAGGAAAACAAAAAGTCCCCAAAGCCACAAGTGGCCAGTTATCTTACCCCAGTTACCATTTTCAGCTTTAAAGTTCTCAAAGATACATGTCTAAGATGGTGCCCCTTTGCCCCTACAAAACTGAGGCAGGCACTCTGCAAATGTTCAGTTTTTCTCCAGCGTCTTCTCTTTGCTTCTTTTCTCGCTAACGTTTCGCACTGCTCTGCTTCTCCAAGGCTCTTCAAATTTCTTCCACAATTCCTGGAAGAACTTCTTTTACAATTAGCTTTTTTAAGTCCTAGCCATCTGCCAGTTTACTATGCCACCTTGCTGCGGTGCCACACTCTCCACACCAGCTACTCTTCTGACCTTGGCTCTTTGCCACTTACAGCTCACTCTTTTAGGGGGCTTACCCTGGCCAGGCCATTGGGCCTGTTCTCTAAGTTCACCATTCTTATCTTTCTTTTCCTTCTCCTTGCTCCTTTCTTTTACATATGCCTTCTCTTCCTGCTTCCTATTTTTTCTGCCGGTTCTTTCAGACTCCATCCACCAGGGTATTTTGGCACCAATACAATTTTTAACTGCATCACTACCCTCTGTCATTTTCAGCATGTTCACCTACTAGCACAGGTGTGTTTGCTTGTTAATCTCCATTCATGTGATTGCCCTAACGACATGCTTTCATATGTGTACTTGTTAGTATTTCTGTCTTTGAGGTCATCAAGAGAAAAATCATGAAATCCTTTCTGGTAGCCAGTTCTGTGACAGATAAATCTTAGATTCTTGTAAATGGATGGTGTGAAGGAGGGTCACAGAGAAAAAAGTGAACTTTCTCACATGCAACTGCGAAACTCCTAACCTGTGTGGATTTTCATCCTGTGTCGACCAGATAGGTTGGAAATTGCCTGAGATTTGCAACAATTTTCTACCTTGAGGACAGATGGATCATGCTGTTTGCTTAACCTAATCTTTACTGTGGATGCATCATAAATTGATCATGACTGAAAAACAATATAAAACTCCCTATTCATTTTAAGTGGGAAAAATGATTAAGCTTGTCTTTCAAAATCAGTGTCTGTTTTTTCTGTTGGTCCCTTAATGCTGCTTTGTTTCACAGCAGCTGCTGACTAAGAAGTAAAACCTAGGTGTTGGCCAAAGTACACCTTGCTGACCAGAGATGATTTAGGGCTCAAGGGGTGGAAAATTTAAAGATAGGCTGGAAGGAAAAGCTTTGTTCTCTCCAGCCTCTGTGTGCTTGCTTATCTTGTCCTGTGTTGCTTTCCCACCCCTTCTCCTCCTGTTGAGTTCTCTTGAATAATATTATTGTCTCTAATGTTCTCCTCCCAGCTTCGACTAGTTTCCTTTCGGTTTGCTGACTAACATTTCATATTTTCCTGAGGTTGACTCCTGGCAGACTGGCCAGAAGCCCTTAGCAACAGAAAGTACCCAAACAACCTTTTCAGTAGTCTTTAAAATGCAACCTGAGGGAGAGTGAAGTTTTAAAGATGACTGCATGAAGGACCGCAGGAAACGCAATCATCTTTAAAACATCACTCTCCCTCAGGTTATATTTTAAAGACTACTGAAAAGGTTGTTTGGGTACTTTCTGTTGCTAAGGGCTCCTGGCCAATCTGCCAGGAGTCGACCTCAGGAAAATATGAAATGTTAGCAAACTGAAAGGAAACTAGTTGAAGCTGGGAGGAAAACATTAGAGACAACACAGTCCTTCACCTGTCAAATAGGCACAACCACAGAAAAGGAAGACACTTATGGACTCAACATAAATCAACAAACAATGAGAGAGGAGTCTGAGTGAATAGATGGATCATAGGGGTTGGGGGGGCGGGGCGGGAAGGTATTCCAGCAACCATTTATCTATGGAAGAAATTAAAAAAAAAAGAATTAAAAAAAAAAGATGATTGCAAGCAGAGGTAGAAGACAAATTCTTGTTGCCATGGATGTGGAATTTCACTTGTTTTTCTTATTGTGTGTGTGTATGTGTGTGTGTGAGAGAGAATGTGTCTGTGTGTAGGTTAAGACAAGTCCTACACTATTTACATTCATTTGATCTCACCTTTCTTTGACCTGTTTTTGAGATTTTTTTTCTATTACTCTTGCCATTAACACACAACCAAAACAGATGAATAGGTATCCATAGTGGTATAACTGTGATGATTGTCAAATATGAAAATACTTCTGCACCTGATGACAAAGAATCATTGTTATAAACATCACCCTAGTGCTCCTCTGTTTTGGATGGGTCCTCCAGATACCCCACAATCCAGTCCCTGGGGGGCTCATTCCTGTTCTGGTTAAGAGTGGTTCTAGAGGTTCCCCCGGGCTGCATATTTGCCTACTTCTTACCCTTTTTGTTGCACTGGTTATTACATACCTACATTATCAACTTCCACAATTAGCAGTACTTACCCTGGAGCATACGTGGCTATTCAATCAATATAAGTGCTATAATTCAGTCAAGATTTGTGAAGAAAGCACAAGAAATCTTTAAATAGTGAGAATAATTTCCACAAAATCCAGGCATTAATGATTACACACTTTCCTCACATGAACAGCGTTGTGACAACTGAGAGGGTCCTCTGACCAGATCTTTTGCTAAAGAGTGAACTTCTAGTCACTAGAAGCAGACTTAACTTCCAAGGACCTTTAAAACAGTGACATCTAAAAATGGTAACGTTACAAATTCTTCACAAAACTAATCTCTAACATGAGATTCAAAGTGCAAAATAAGTGAAGGACAAGGTACTCTCTTAAGGCCTTTGTTTGCCTGGCTGGGTTTAGACATGTGATGACTAAAGGGTTAGTTGGAGATGGGGTAACCTGTAATTATGGAACTTTTTCCTGGAGCACTACTCATCCATAGCAACCAAGGGAACATGGGATGAAATGACAAGCATATGTGTGGGATAGCAAGATGTTTGGAAGGGAAGTGGCTTGGTTTGGGGAATAAACAGTTGAACTTCATACATACAATGATGGCAATGAAGAAGGATTTGTTTTCTAGGATAGATCTAAATCAGACATCTGGAATGGAGATGGGAAAGTGATGACTAGTGAGTGTCTCAGCAAGGAGGAGAGCCAGAAACCACAGGAAAGGAAAGGAAAGGAAAGGAAAAACTGAGAAACAACCAGAAATGGTACCAGTTCACTGGGCATACCAACCATACCCCCCCATGAGTCTCCCAGACTCTCCTGTACTGGGAAAGAGAGCGTATAATCCATTAGAAAAACAGACTTGTTAGTTCAAGCAAAGATACACACACAACAGGCTGGGTAGTGGGTTTGGCAGTACACGCACACACACACACACACAGAGGAATACTATTCAGCTATAAAAAAGGTAAGCTGTAACTTTTGTAGCAACATGATTGAAACAGGAGAGGGTAATGCTAAACAAAATAAATCAGAAGAGAAGGACAAATATTTGATGATCTTACTTATACATAGAATATGGAGATAAAAAACAAAGGTCAGTCAAAACCAAACCAAAAATAAACTCCTGCCATCTGGCTGCAAAACTACCAACCAGAGGATAGGGTAGTGAATGGGAGTAAGGGAATGGGGGAGCCCAACGGAACATGGGGGGAGGATATTGGGGTATTGGTGGTGGGCATGTATGAAAATGTACATTTGAGGAGTTTTAAGCCTATAGCACCCCAGATACAAAATATGAATTAAATTTACCTCAATAAACATTATTGAGGAAAAAAATGAATCAGAAGCTATTCCCAGTCCTCTGAAGCTGCGGAGGCAATCACTTGGAAGACCATCAACTCCCTGGCTCTCTCAGCTGTCCGGAGTTTGGACTCTGGGCAGAGTGGCTTCTGTAGTGCAAAGTTATTCCCTGAAGGAAGTTGTAGGCAAGAGATGCTCATGGTAAATGAAAAAGAATGTGGAGAAATTCAGAACTAGTCAGAGAGACTCTGGGGTCCTTGTAGAAAATCAGGGTGGCTCCTGAAACAATGTCTCACAGGTCAACTAACTTGAATGTTTTTCAGTTTTCTCCTTTGTAAAATGAGGATTATAAATTTTTCTTTGATCTTTTCTTTGTAATTTTAAGTTAAGTGGTTGCCCATGAAAAGGCAGCCATGAATTCTGCTGGTGGCCCTGGAAGCAAAGAGGCTCTTGGGAAGGACAGTGTATTTGGGGCTTGGAATCTTGAGATCTTCCTGGAACCATACATGCCCTTTGATCAAATGGTTGGGTTGCAGCCCTTTCTTAAAGAAAGTTTCAAAGTTCAGGAGATGGAAAGAGCAGAAAAATTAGCACTTGTGTACTGCCTTCCCAGATTCAGCACTGGCTAGCATCTACACATGCAAGCTATCTTTTAATAAGTCATCCAAAAGTAGTAATCAGACATCACAGCACTTTATTTCTCTGAAATTCTAAATAATGCATTTTCTGTGAGAAAAGACATTTTTATTTTCTTTCTGAATAATCACAATATCAGTTCTATATCTAAGGAGACATTTAGTCAATAAAATCCAACCATAGCCAATAATCAAATTTCCTAAATTGTTTCCAGTGTTAGGGTTAATGCATTGCTTTTGCTTGCTGTTTCTTTAATAGTCTTTAGTCTGGAGCAGCCTTCCCTTCTTCCTTTGTATTCACTCATTGAACCTTATAAAGCACACCATGGGTTCCTGTCACTGTTTCCTTGCTGGGTTGTATTTCTGAACCAACCTTCTATTCCCTGGCTTTAATGCTTTAGCCTGAGGAACTGCTACATGTTTGGGGTCAGCACTCAGAGAACTAAGGGTCAATCTCTGTGTACATTTAAAGGAGCAGGATCATTAATGTGCCTCTGAATGACAACAGTTTTATTGTGTTCAATACAACATGATCTCTGGAGATGGGCTCACTCTCAGAGCACCGAAAGTGAAGTGGATGTTGGAAGTGGATTTAATAAAGAGGGTTTCTATCTGTGAGGAAGTCATTCCCAACCCTCCCCACCCTCCCACCCCCTTCAACTTGCTTGTAACTGACAGATACACCATAGACTGCAATTGAAGCTAAAACTTCGAACTGTGAAATGGTTAGGTGAATGGAGTGGACAGAAAATTGGGTATTTTGCTGCCATAAGCTGCACCAGTATCTCTGCAGCCCTTCTCATTTTGCAGAAATCTGTAATCATGGAGATTGAAGGGCTCAATTCACAATGAGGAGAAGGAAGCTGAGGGAGATAAAATGAGTTGCTTCCTGCCACCCAACTTGCTGGTGGGCTCTGCTGGTGGGCAGAGCCTGTCCCTTAAATCCAGCTCTGAGCTTTGTTTGTTGTTTAGAATGATGACATCTGGAGGCCTGAGTAAACAGCTTAGAAATGGCTGGTACTGGATGTGATGGGTGGATGTGAACGTGATTTTTTAACTTAATCTTATTATTTTTTCATTAACCATTTTGTTGTTCACATATTTATGTGTATATATATGTGTATATATGTAAACATGAATATATTTATATCATTGCATTCCCAGGGGTTCTCCACTGTATCACCCCTGACCCTTCATTCTGCTCTTCTTGTGTTCCTCTGATTTCTCTTTCCCCCTCCCCCTCTCTAGCTGCTTGCCCAGTTCTATGTTTAGCTTATTTTGACTTCTTGTCCTTTTGTTTGTTATTCCTATATGCCATCTATAGGTGAGACCATGTGGTTTCTGTCTTTTTCTTTGACTTATTTCTGCTAATATGATTCCCTCTAGGTCCATGTTATCACAAATGCTTTATATGTATTGGCTTTGATTGCAGAATACAACTTGATTAGTTTAGCAGACATGAGAGACTCACAATAGTTAAAACCAGATCAGAGTGTTGGGTCTATCCTTTAATCTTGTAACACGGTAAATGTGGCATGTTCCCTCTGAAAAGACAGAGTGCTTGTTTCTTGATGATTCTTTCCTTTCTGCTCTGCCAAGGTCATAACTTTTGGCCCTCAAAGTGAGGTTGTATATGAGGTTAAGTAACTTTTACTTGGTCTATCAGTATGAGGTTAAGTAACTTTTACTTGGTATGTGTATGAGGTTAAGTAACTTTTACTTGGTCTATCAGAATTGGTTGTTTGCTGTTAAACTGTGTAAACCAAATCACTTTGGAAAATTTATCTTTTTTACAAGCATTTTCCATCAGAAATAATTTTGTAAAAATCCCTGTCTTCTTCCCCCACAGGCATATAAATATCCTTTGCAATTACCAGGTGTGTCTTCACCTGTATATTACTGAGGAAGCTTTCAGAAGATCTAATTATACATCAAATTTCAGATCATGGCCTAGATTATACTTTCTTTTTAAAAATAGCAGTTAAGGTAATTTTTCTCAACCCAGTTACAAATGTGGTTTTATTTTTTTACATTTTTGTATATTGATGTGCAATTAAGTAAGTTCACACTTATCATTTAAAAAATGTTATCTTCAGCTTCCTATAGAAAGAAAGAAGAAAAGAAGGAACAAAAGGAGAAAGGGTAGAAGGAGTGGAGGGAGGGAGGGAGGAAAGAAGAGAGCGAATAAAGAGAAAGAAAGAAGGAAGGAAGAAAGGAAGGAAGGAAAGAAAGAAGGAAGGGAGGGACGGGAGGGAGGGAGAGAGGCAGGGAGGAAAGAAAGAAAGAAAGAAAGAGTACTTACAATCAGTTACTTGCACTTGGTCATAGTTTTACTTTTTAAATTGTCTACATTATGAATTAAAGAGATCATTTTCTCCTTTGGTTTTTCCTAGTACCAGAAAATTTCCCCAGAAATGCCAGAATAAGCTTTTCACATTGTTATTAAATTTAATTGAGTTTGAGCCAATTCTGGTCATAGAGAAGTATCATGCTTAAACCTAGTATCTTTGGAAAGAATATCTTTGAGTGGGTTTCCCAAGAAGCAAAGTCGGAGGTGTTCAGGAGGTTTATCAAGGTGCCCTCCCACCAATACTTGCCAGAGAGTTAAAGAAGTTGTATTGGACAAAGGAAAGGATTACACAAAGACCGAGTCAATTTCATGGAGAACGACTGCGCTGAAATGACCCTGCAGAGCTGTGCTTCCTTGTATCCAGATGGTCATACCTTTCTGTCTCCAGTAGGTGGGTCACTGGATGTGAACTGACTCCGGGCATACCATTTGGCCTTGGACAAAGTGACTTTCCTTGGCTTGCCTTTCTAGGGTAATTCCTAGAGAGGAACTCAGCAGAGAACCATCAATTACCAGCTGGGGAAAAGTGTGTTTCAGTCCTGAAGTGGGGGATTCTGGGTGATCCACCACAGAATATATTACTTTCCATCTTTTGAATTATTTGGATCCACTTTTTTGGGCAGTGGGTATGATAATATCTCGCAATATTTGCTCCAGGATTCTAATTGGTCTGTGTTCCTCATTGACTTACAAAAAGAAGGTTTGCTGTCAGCATGAATTGCTTCCTCTTTGTGGTTGAGGGGTTGGATAAAGTCAGCTAGCCACCAAGTGCGTAGTTGGTCTCTTGTAAGGATGGTACTTTTGATCCTCACTTCTACTTGTAGTAGCAGGCAGATTGGGAAAGAATATCAGAGTTTGAATTACCACCAAACTTGCAGCGAGTTTGCCATATTTTCTTCCTCATATCACCAGCCTGATCTTAACACAGTCAAAATCCAAAATTAAACACTGTAGAGTTGAGAGGAGGTGAGAGAGGGAGAGAACCTTAGAAGGTCCTTTTGGTTCTAGCTTGAGGAGCAGAAAGCAGCTTCTTAAAATCAGAGATTGAGGGGCGCACCTTTAGGTTTTTATCTCCCTTTTCCATTTTCCCTTTCATTTTTACCCCAGATCCTGAAGAGTCAGTGTGTGTCAGGAACTGCCGGTAAGGGTCAGGACTCATGCTGTGGATGATGAAAACGTTATCTCACTATCTTATCCATCTTCAGAACACTGAAGATGGAATGCCATGATTCACCTCCAGTGAGCAGCAGTGTCCCCCATTCCTCCAATATTAACTCTTAGAGACATTCCATAAGAGATGACAGCAAATTAATGAGTGAATCCCCTGCCCCCAGCTATCCCACAAGAACTAATGTTTTACCTAATCTGATTTTGCCTAAGCCACTTCTTCCCCTCGTTTGACTAGTTGTGAACTGTATAAATACCACTTGTGTGTTACGTGACTGGATGACACATACTTTCATTCAGTCCCAGCCTCTTTGGCTGAGTCAATCTCTCTCATATCCTTCCTTGTGCTCCGTGCCCTGGTTCTTTACAAGCATGGAAAATTGCATGAGCCAAAAAACTGAAGGAGGGAAGAGAGCTTTCCTTTTTCACTTAGTGCCTCATTTCAAGAGACAAGACCAAATACCTCTCCTCCTGCCCCCACTCTCCCTCCTCCTGCACTCCCCTTTAACCTTCTCTCTGCCCACTTCCATTTGGACCATGGGTGTAACTCAGCTATGGAAATGAGAGATTTTTGGCTGGTATCCTGAAGAGAGAGGAAGCTTAAGGCATCTGAAAGTACTGGGGAGAGAGCAGAGAAAAAAGAGTTCAGGAAATGGATCAGTAGATTCGCTCTTTATTAGTATTCCAAAGATTGAGAGCTGAGCCAACAAATACATATCTCCCAGTACCTAGAATAATTGCTGAGTGACACACTCATACCTGAAGCCTTTGAAGTCTGAGCTGACTCTGTACCACACACACCACAGCTCACAGAAATTAAGTTGAAGCTTAGAATCTGAAAGTAATCACTCAAGTGCCTGCTGAAACAAAAATGTCAACATTCTCTAACTGAGTTAAATAATTGTATCCCATAGTCTAGGATACAATCCAAATATCCAGGACATGACCCAGCATATTTGACATATAAAGAACTATGAAATTTTCAGCTCATCAAGGAAGAGACAATCAACAAATACCAAAGATGAGCTAATACAGATGTTTGACTTTAAAGAAGATATTGTATCATGCACAGACTGCTCCCATTTCATCTGCTTCCCTTGGTGGTGTATTTCAAAAACCTCCCCCCATTCTGTTCTCCACCCTGTCTCTGGTGAGAGAGCACTCCCACACCTTTGGGCTATACCTGATTCTCTCCCCTCACCCCAATAAAGCTAATATTATAAAAATATCCAAAAGGAGTGATCATGAACACTATAGAAACAAAATTAAAATAGAAAGTTAACGTAGAAATAGAATATATAAGGGAGAGCCAAACAGAACTTTTATGACTGAATAAAACTACAATAACCCAAACTGAAAATTCACTGGAAGGACTCAATAATAGAATGAGGATGCCAGAGGGAGGGAGGAAGTAGTGAAATTGATGCTAGATCATGGAGTCATCCAATCTAAACAGTAGTGAGAAAAAAAATGAAAACAAATTAAAGAAGGGAACTACAGGGTTCTATGAGATGACAACAAAGTCATTTGTGCCATCAAATTCTCAGAAGGAAAGAAAACAGGCTATGATACTGTCAATGTTGTGCAGAAATGATATCTAAAAATATCTGTTTACAGAAAGACACTTACCTGCAAATTTAGCAAATAGAATAAACATCACATATGACAAGAATAAAGATATACATACTCAACACATTATACTTGAATTCTGAAGTTAAATAGGAATAACAATTCTTGAAACAGTCAGAAAGAAGTAATGCATTATGTATGAGAATAATTTGATGATAATAACTGTCTTATCAGAAACTGTTGTGATCAAAAGGAAGTAGCATAATATCTTCAAATCCTGAAAGGAAAAAAAATTGTCAAACTAGACCTCTATATTCATCATAAACAGTTTTTCAGAAATAAGAGTAATATGAAGACACTCTTAGGTCAAGAAAAATGATAAGAATTTTTATCCAGAAGAACTGCTTCAAAAAAACTGCTAAAGGACAGAAGAGAAAGTAAGTCAGAAAGAAACTTGGAACATCAAGAATCAAGAAAGAGTAGTAGAATATATAAATACTTGAATAAATATACTCTTGAGGTCTTTAAAATATGTTTTATAGTTGAAAGCAAACTTTATTTGGCCAAGTTTTCCAAATATGTAGATGTGAAATTCAGAATAATATTCCTGAAGAAGCAAAGGGCAAGGTAAGGGGAACTTTCTAGTGTTAATGTCTTTAGATTCTGATTCAAGTGGTGAAACATTGATTCTAAATAGATTATAAAAAGTCAAGAATATATTTTGTAATCATTAGAATAACCACTAAAATTATTATACAGAGATACTACTAAAATCTTAGGTAAGTTAAAAAAAAAAAAGGTGTTCAAATACCCTGCTTATCCTAAAAAGCAGGTAAGGGGAAACAGAGAGGTGAGAAACAGAACAAATAGAAAACAATAATAAAATGGTAAACATAAATATAACTAAACAAATATATAACTTCCTTGACTGTAAGTTCTTTCAATATAACAACCCAGGGCAAAAAAGAAACCCAGGGCAGAGAGAGATTATTAGAATGAGTGAAACGCCTCTGGTGGTGGATGTCGCATGATGATGTGTATCTGAGGAAGTATGATTCTATTTCCCTGAATTGTATATGCTGTTTTAAACCAATGTTACAAGAATATGAAAGTTAATAAAAATATCAATTATAAAAAAAGTGAACAAGCATGGTTTGACTACATGCTGCATAGAGGGTATGTACTTAAAATATAACCATATAGGTTAGGTAGATTAAAAACTAAATGATGGAAAAAGCTATACCATGCAGTAATAGAAGTAGAA
Source organism: Uropsilus gracilis (assembly GCA_004024945.1). NCBI lineage: Eukaryota > Metazoa > Chordata > Mammalia > Eulipotyphla > Talpidae > Uropsilus > Uropsilus gracilis. Next base: position 2,047 of record PVHY01028889.1, on the reverse strand, counting down.
AGAAAATCAGAGTAATTATATAATGTCAGAGGAAAGTATATTTCAGAGGAAAGAAAGTCACCGGGGATGAAAAAAGATGTACATTTGATGACATAAGCATGAAAAGGACACTTCAAAAAGACTTAAACATTCTAAATGTGTTCGTGCCTAACAGCTTAAGGTCACAATGAAGCAAAAACTGACAAACATGGAAAAGAAAATAAATAATTAAAAAATGATAGTTGGTGACATCAACACTTCTCTGTCAGTAAAAGATAAAACCAGCAAAGAAATCAGTGAAGACATTGACCTGAAGATATTGACCAGCACCATTTGACATTTCCACAGCATTCCACAAAGAAACACATATTCTTTTTAATGTTACATAGAATATTCTCCAAGAGTGGTCAGATTCTGGACTATAAATAAAAAGAACAATTTGAAAGAATTAAAATATATTTTATCACTTAATACGTGTCCTTAAAAAGCAAAAGGGAGAGATATCTGTTCTGGATTGGAACTCTCAACACAGACAGGAATTAAATTCTCTGCAAATTTATCTATAGGTACATTATCAAAGAAAATATGGGGATAAAAGCAAGCATGTGAAAAGATGTTCAACATCACTAGCCATGAGAAACGCAAAGTAAACCATGATAGTTACTACTACATCCCTACTAGAATGACCAAAATAAAAAACACCGCTAATAGGAAAGTACTGGCACAGAAGTCACTGGAAATGATACAATGAGGCAAAAGTTAGGCTTGACACTTCCTTCTAAAATAAAATATACATGTATAACCCAACAGCTCCCCTCCTGAGTCTAGAGAAATGAAACTATACACGAGTATTCATAGTATGCATAGTAGCTAGATTCATAATCTGGAAACAATTCAAATATCCTTCAGTGGGTGAATGAATAAATTGTAGTACATACATCTGATGGCAATAATAAGAAAATAATTGACAGATGCAACAGCTCAAATGGATTTGAATGACATAACACCAAGTGCAAGATGCAAGTCTCAAAATGTTCCACATCAGATGGTTTTTTTTATATGACATTGAAAAGACTTTAGTGATGGAGAACAGAGCAGTAATTATTAGAGGATAAAGGTTGAGGGAGGATTTTATTATCATAAAAAGATGACATGAGTTTCTGGAAAGACTAGAATTACCCTGTATCCTGGTAATGGTAACATGATAATGGTAATGGTAACATGATAATGGTAATGGTAACATGATAATGGTAATGGTACCATAAAGATCCTTGGGATGGAGAAGGGAAGATTAATGACTGACTTTGATTGCTGTTGTTGTAATCTTTTAATTTTTATTTTTAGATTCAGTTTATTAAGTTTGATGATGAAAGCTATCAGATTTTTCTCCTGAAAAGATCTTTTTAAGGAAAAATAAAAGGAAACTCCACAGATGGAGAAATATATTAACCTCTCTGCAGGTGACTCACCAGTCAATTCAGTGTATGGACTGTACTGTCTTCTTCATCCTCAGTTTTTAGCCATTTGTGTCATAAAGCAAAGATTCTCTTTCAATATTGTTGTGACTGTTCTAATTTTTTTTTTCACTGAGGGGTACAAAGGAACCCCTTTGGTTATCTTACCACACAGTCCAATCTCAATTCCAAAGAGCATATGGCTTTAGCAGCCATGTGCGTACACAAAATGGCGACTGCCCCACCTTAAACTGGATGAAAGAGTTAAGATGGCACCTCTGCTCCTTCTTCAAAGACACAGCTCCACTACCTCTAAGCCAGAAGAAGCCAAGATGGCGTCATCGATCCTTCTCTGAAAGCAGGAAATTCAAATCCAATGAGGAAGACCAGGATGGCATCGTCAATCTTTCTCCTAAAGGCATTCCTCTGGCATTCTTTCAGCTCCAACTCCACAGTGAACCAGCATCGGCAAAACTCACTTGATACAGCAACACAGCAAGTCCTTCAGACGTCACGTTTCAAAGACAGCTCACACAGCACTCAAGTTTCTCCAACATGCTCCTCACCTGCCCAGGCTGGGAAGGGAAGCTTGGCTTTCTTCCCTGCCCTGCTAC
>PVHY01028888.1:0-14805 GCA_004024945.1 Uropsilus gracilis | reverse complement strand
AGATGCTCTTTCCTCTGCTCCCCTGGGCGCTTCTCATATTGTACACCAGGACGGGGTGGGGGCGACAGGTGGCCCTCGCCTGCCCACATAGGCGGGGAAGGTTGGTTACCCGATGCCCAGACGAGCAGCTCCTATGACTCACCCCATCTGGGCATGGCCCTCCTGCCTGCCGAGAAGAGCTGTGGCGACCAGCTGGGTGGGTCTACCTACTTTTGCTGCCAGCCCAGCTCTCGGTCATGTGACCCTGGCTTCTCCCGCTGGGGTGATGGGTCTGAGGAAAGAATAGTCTTCTAGGTCTGCCCACCAGCTGGAGCTAAAACATGAAAGGAAGAGAAACAAAGGGCCCAAAATGGAGTCCTATGTACCAAGGCCCCGCCAACTTAGCTTCTGACTAACTGCAGTTTCTTCCCCTCCCCATGTGGAAACTCAGGCTCGCCAATCTAGAGTTTCCTGGTTGGCAAGAGTCAGATAATCTGCACGATAAAACCCTCCCACCCTGCCTTCCCATCCCAGAGGGTGGCTTCTCCTGCAGTTGTCCCTCTGCTCACAACTTTATCCCACCCTCTTTCTGACTATAAGAGCCCTAGTCAGGGGTGTCTGTAGTCCAAGCGTTGTCATCCACGGCAAGAGGCCTGGGAGCGCTTGAGTTTGCAGGTTCGAGACGACCCCAGGCAACATAGCGAGACCTGGTCTTGAAAAAAAAAAGAAAAGAACCCTCCATTTTATACACCCTCTAGCAGAGCCATTCTAATTGCTAGCTGAGTCCCCAAATCATTTAATAATCAAAGAGACTTTAACTAACTGAACTCAGCTGGATTTTTGTTATTTAGCAGGGTTCTAACAAATTCACCAGTTCCCTGTGTAGGGTAAAGGGGGTTTCAGGGTTTTTACCCCCTGCCATGGGCCTGTGTGACCAACACCTGTGGGACTGCGCCCGCCCCGTGGTTGTGTCCACCCAGCCCAGTGGGTGTGCGTATGTGTGAGTGGGCTCAGCTGGATCTGGAAGAAGAAGATCAAAGAGCTGTGACACCCTGGGGGCAGGGAAGGCAGGAGGTAGCGTGTGAGGGGGAATTTGGAGGAATTTGAGAGACAAGACTCAAGTGGCTGTTTCTTTCCTGACTGTTTTTTCCCTGTTCACTGCTAAAATTTTTATGAAGATGCTGCCAGTGGCACTGACATTCTCTAGCTGCAGGAGCTGATGATGAATCGACCCAGATGGGATGGTTGCAAAACACCCGAGATCCTGTGAAAGATTTCTTTTCGAAATCAGCCCCCAATTCCGGGCAGTTCCTTCTGATATAGGTAGTGGCGCAGTTAAAAATTGTATTGGTGCCAAAATACCCTGGTGGGAGGAGTCTGAGAGAAAGATGCATGAGAAGTAAGAAACACCTTTAAAAGGCAGATAAAAGGAAGGAAGAGAGATGAGAACGGCAGACTGAGAGAACAGGCCCACAGGGCCTGGCTGGGGGAAGCCCGCTGGAGGAGTGAGCTGGAAGTGGCAAGGAGCCATGATGGGAGAGTGGACAGCAAGAGACATAGCCGGTGAGGTAATCGGAGGCCAGATGGCAGGCCAGGGGTGACCAGGGGCTGCAGAGGACAAGCCTGGTGGATGTGGAAAGATGCTGCCGGAGGCGGGCCCGGTAAGGAAGTGTGTGGAGCCGCAGCAAGGTGGCAGATGTGGAAAGCTGATTTGTGCATCAGCAATAGTGGGAACAGTTTGCAGAGCCTTGGAGAAGCAGAGCAGTTCAGAACACTGGAGAGAGAAGAAGCCAAGAGAAGACTTTGGAGCAAGACTGGGCTTTGCAGAGTGCCTTTGCAGAGTGCCCCTCAGGTTTCGAGGGGCAAAGGGTGCCATCTTGGACTGTGTCTCTGGGACCTTTGGGACTGAGAATGGTGACTGGAGTCAGATCACTGCCACTGTGGCAGAGAGGACTTTCCGTTTTCCTGGTTAATTTTCCTTGTGAATAAAACCCTGTTGTTTAGATTGCTTTGTAACTTTGCCAGCTGCTTGCATGAGAGTGGAAGAACCCTCAATAATTAAATTAAAAGGGGTGTTCCCCTACCCCAGCAACACTTCCTCTTGGATATTAGCAATGGCCTCTGACACTCATCAAGGCCCGGCACTCTTGCAAACACGGAAAAGCTTTTGCCTTTCTCTGGATCCCAGGTAGTGTTACCAGCAGGAGCAGGCAATAGCTGTGGTGGTCTTCATCTAACTTCAGTCAAGATCTCTACAGAGTGTGAACCCAATCGTTAACCAGATCAGACTCTAGGGTGGAACCAGCCTCAGTGCCATGCGGCTTTAATCCCAGCCTAGGATGGAGGCCAAGAATGCGAATCCCCTGAGTCTGTGGATTCAAGACCTGCCCGGGGCATCATAGTGAGACCTAGTCTCAAAAAATAGCTGGGCGTGGTGGTGTGTGCCTGTCATCCCAGCTACCTGGGAGGCTGAGGCTGGGGATGGCTTGAGTCTGGAGTACCCAGGGCAATGAGAGTCTGCGGTTGCCCGGGCAACATAATGAGATCTAGTCTCAAAAAAAAAAAAAAAGTAGACTTTAGGTTCAACACTCTGAGGTGGATTTAAGCCCGGCAGAGGAGAAGAGGAGAAAGGAACTTGTAGGGTACACGTCCCAGAGGAGACAGCACTAGCACAGGACAAGGAGCCAGAGAAGGAGCCTCAGAAAGAGCTTGCACGGGAGAACTGTCCCAGACCCGAGGGAGATGAGGGGGCCTCTATTCCTGGCCGGGGAGAAGGAAGGGGACCAGCAACCAGCTAACCACTGAGGAAGAGAAGCCGAGAGCTTATAAAGACTGGGCCTCTGGCTCTGTCTCTGCCACCGGCCAACGGGGCACCAAGGGCCCTGGACCTGGGTCCCTCGCCGCTGTTGGTGTGGTGCGCTCGTGCCAGCCACTCCTGACCAGAGCTGCTGTCCTTAGCACCGCTGGACTGGGGGACGCAGACCGCGAGAGGTAGCTGGCCCCGGTGGCTACGCTCCCCTCTGTTTTCGCTGTGGAATGAACCTCGTGGCTGTTCAAGCCTAAGGTCTCTTGCAACTGTGTGCACGGGGGGGAGAGCCCCAGAGCACTGTTTATTCGTGCTTAGTTCGGGGTGCCCTGTACCAGCACCCGGTTTCCGTGTGCATAGTGCTTGGCGGCGCCTTGTTTCAGCGGCGGGGTAAGAAGGGTGGAAGTGTGCTGGGCTGCTCAGCCGCCAGAAGTGCGGCAGCGGGGGCGCTCCGGCTGGATGGCGGGGAGAGCAAGACCCAGTTTCCAAATCATCCATCTCCTCCCGCAGCAGCACCATTTTCTTTTCTTTTTTAAAAATTTTTTCTGGGAAGGAAACCAGTTGCAGGGAGGTGTACACACCACAGTGCTATGGTTACAAAACGATAGACCATGCAAAATGATATATTATTTCCCCATCTGTGTGATTTAAAAGTTTCAAACACCACAGGAATGAGAAACGTCAAATCCAGTGTACTGCCTGTTATTTCTGGGAGTGTAGAAGGGGGAATAGGATAGAAGAGATGTCCAGAGAGTCTCAACTATCTCTGTGGTGGCTGATTTTTTTAATTTAATTTTTTAAAATTTTGCATATGTGTGTGTGTGTGTATTACATTATGGTGTACCCGGGGTTTTCCCATTTCCCTAACACCTGTTACCCATCCTGCTCTTTTGTGCCGTCCGCCACCCCCACCCCCTTCCTTCTTCCCCCTCCTCCTCTCTTGCTCCATCATTCAGCTCCATTGGCTTTTTCTGATTTCTCTTATTCATTTGTTTGCTTTTCCCTATATCTGTCATATAAGCAACAGCACAATTCTCAAGGCGTTGAGTGGCCTCCCAGGAGTGAAACGGATCTGCTTGTGTTTCAGAGCAAAGGCTAATGCAGAAGGACTTTTCCAGCGTCCACCCCACTGATGCAACGACTTCACCTTTTACTGGAGCTGGAAAGGAAATGGGCGGATGGAAACTGACATCTTGAGTGAGATGGGAGGGAGACAGGGATCCGCAGGCACAGATACAAAAGCAAAGTGAATGCCCTGAACGAAAATGCTAACCCGGCAAGTCGAGACCAGCCCACACAGCTTCCCCAGAGTGGGCTAGTGAATCAGTGGCCTGCTGCTGACTGCATTGTGCAAGAGCTGATTGCAGAGAGCTCAAAAAGCTGAAGCTGAAAGCTTTCAGCAGACTCATCTTTTAAAAGCACAACATTCTGAGCCCAGGACAGGCTTGTGGATGGTCAGCGTTCAGGAGGCATCTCTTTGTTGATGGTTTAAGAGCAGCGACATCATTTTAGATCTCTGGGCTGATTTGCTCATCCCATGGGGTGAGTCTAGCTGGCGGATGGCCAGCTCCAGGAGCGGGGTTGTTAGGGTGGAGGCAGAAGACATTCTTGATTCTCAGCTCAGGGGAATCTCAGTCCTGGGATCCAGAGATTCAGGTCTGGAGAGGGAGGGAGGAGAGCTGCGGGAGTTCCTGATTATTCTTTCCGGGAGCCCTGCCCCAAAGGCTCTTACTTGAAGAGTCCCCACCACGGTGGGCATGTTGGAAAACTGCTCTACTTTGTTCTAGAAACTCCTTAGAGAAAAGAGGTCATCATGGTGCAAGGTGGAAGGGAGGGTTAATGGAGATGTTCATTGATTTTCCATTAAAGATCTATAAGGGATTCTCGGCACATACCATGTAAAGAATCCAAGAAATCGAGTGCTGCTGAAATCACAAGATGCCGTCAGACTCCATGTAACCCTTGTGTGAACAAGGCCTCGTTTATCAATTAAAATGAAAACGAGAGACATGATTGATGGTGATTCCTGTCCCAATCTCGGAATAAATATTTAACAGTGTGTACATGAAAATACATTTTGAAAATTCATCTCCGTACAGTTTAGCTCCATCTTCAAGTTGTTATGCCAAGTTTTGATGTTTTTGTGGTTTTGATTAATTAGGTCTAAGAAACGAAAAGGCAACTCTAGCCAGAGGAAATAACACTTCAAGATTTATGGGCATAACAAATTAAACATTAAAACGAATTGAGCTGTAAATTTTTATTGCAAAGAAACATAATATGGGGATCATTCAGATGATAAGCATGAGCACAGATTGCTTGTCTGATTGAATCCTGCGGGGAAAACAGAGGGGAATAGGAGCTCAAAGGGAAAAGGAATGATGTGTGTGTAATTTTGACTGAAAGCATCCAGGTGTTGTTGCCAAAGGGCAAAGGTAAACAGAACAGCCAGAAACGTGTTGGCTCTCTCACCTGAAGCACCACCAGCCCAGTTAGTGGGGAGGAGGCTGTTCTGTGGATATCTTTCCTTCCTTACCCCTTTGGAATATAATGAAGGTGGGCATTTCAAAGCTGGCATCTACGTGTCCAGCAGAAGAGTCAGTGTGCAGCCCCCAGCAAGAAGTTCTTCCAGCCAGTCCTTTGCATCTGCTGAGAGTTGGGTTTAAAAAAAACTACTCACATGGTGCAAAGATGCATCATTTTCCAAATGTCATTAAGAGAACATGTGAGTGAAAGAGTGTGAAAGCACAAATCTAAAGGAACCGTGGCAACCAACAAGATGATCATCAACACTTCGCTTTTCTCAAAGAACTCTCCAGTTTGGGGGAAGTGAGAAGCATTTTCTCTCCTAAGCACACTCCTTCCTGTGAGATCTGTGGCACGAGCAGAGAACAGGCATGAGCGTGAAGCAGCCTTTGTTCCATGGACTTGCCTTGGGGTCTCAGTGTACTCGCCCCCTCCCCCATCTCTGCCTCATTATATTCAAATGCAAAAGGCATCAGACCATATTCTTTTTCTGAGAGTAGGTCTTGCTATGTTGTCCAGGGTTGTCTCAAACCTGCAGACTCAAGCAATTCCTAGCCTCAGCCTCCCAGGTAGCTGGGATTACAGGCGTATGCCACCACGCCCAGCTCAGACCATATTCTTATTTTTTTTAATATTTTTATTTTCTAATTATCATACATCGGTTCGTATTTGCATGTTTGTACTGTACCCTTTATTTCCTACCACACCCCTCCACTCTCCCCCTTCTACCCTCTGGCCACTCCAACTCCTCTCGCTGTTGGTCTGTGTTTAGCCCACAGGACTTTTCTTTTTGGTTTTCAAATTATGTCCTTTTCCTCCCAGGTGCGGACTTGCCCTCCTGGACAGCAGCAGACAAGGCTGCTCAGGTCTCCAGGAGTAGCTGAGGCAGATGGTCGGGCCGAGCTCGTCCAGGACTTATAGGGCAGATGTGGTGTCCTCTCTGGGTTCGTTTCTGTGTCAGACCATATTCTTAAGTGTGCAGCTAGCAGGTATGTCTTGTCCTGAAGTTAGTGACTTCGCCTATCCCTTCCAGCAGGGACATTTCTAGGCTCTTTGCTGTCTTTCCACATTCCTGTCCCCTCCTCCCAGTCGTCCCTCCTGAGCAGAGTGAGCACAGCTTTGGGTGAAACACTGAGTGTGAGACCCTGAGTCCTAGAGGTAGGCGAGTTTCTTCTTGGAGCGAAGTTCATCATGTTCTGTTCCCAGGAGTGTCTTGTCTCAGCTGACCCACCTGGTGCTCTGACACCTCTAGGAGGTGATCAGGGAAAAACCACGTACCAGCCCCTGGTCCAGCACACTGGGCTACCTCCAGCATGAAGAGTGACAACAAAAGGGGGGGGGAAAGTGTCCCAGTTCTTTGGGGACCTAATGGTCTGGGTGGAGAGAAATATGCATCTGAGCAATGGCAGAAATAGAATCAAAACTACAGGCAGGAAAAGGCTGTCTGAGTCAGAGAAAGGCAGAGCCAACCTTTCCAGAAGATGCTGAAGCTTCCTAGAGATGTTTCCATTGAACAGTTGAGCAGAGTCAGGAAGAAAGTGCAGGTACTTCTGAAATTGGGTCAAAATGGGCAGAAGCCATCAACCAACTAGCTACATTTAAAATGTGGCTTCTGCCAGTCAGTTCCCTCAGGTTCGTACCACCCGTGTACAACAGTTGCCAGACAAAATGCAATTTAGCAACAGGGTTTACTTACAAAGAAATCCAACAGGAAAAACAAAAAGTCCTCAAAACCACAAGAGGCCAGTTATCTGACCCCAGTCACCATCTTCGTCCCAAAGGTCCCAAAAACACATGTTCAAGATGGTGCCCTTTACCCCTCCACACCTGAGGCAGGCACTCTACCAAGTCCAACTTTCTCCAGCGTCTTCTCTTTGCTTTCATTCTGTCCAGTGTCCCATGTTGCTCAGATTTCTTCCACAATTGCTAATGCACAAATCAGCTTCCCAATCTGCCGCCTTGCTGTGGCTCCATGCCCTCCTTTACCAGACCTAACTTTGGCAGTGTCTGGCCACAGCCACCAGGCCTGCCCTCAGCAGCCCCTGGTCACCTGGCCTACCATTCTGGCATCTGACTCCACACCAGCTGCTTCTCTGCCAGCCACTCTTCCACCATGGCTCCTTGTCACCACCAGCTCACTCTTCCAGGGGGCTTCCCCGGCCAGGCCATGTGGGCCTGTTCTCTCAGTCCATCATTCTCATCTCTTTCCCTTTTTTTTCTCTCCATTCTCCTCCCTTTTCATACGCCCTCTCTTCCACTTCCCATTTTCTCTCCGGGGTCTTTCAGTCTCCGCCCACCAGGGCATTTTGGCGCCCATACAATTTTTAACTGCATCACTACCCTGTATCACATCTAACACAGAGAAGCACGTGGCCCCATAAGTGCCACCAGGTACCACCTGGCAGCCAAGTACAGGAGGCTAGGCTGGACGGGGGCTGGGTTGGACTGGACTGGACTAAAAGTCAAGAGACGATCAGGACCAGTTGGTGAGTAGGGGGCAGATGATGGAGTTTGGTCATTATCTTGAAAGCGGTCAACAGAGGGGAGAGAAGTTACCTTGAAGATGATGCAAAGAATGAACCAGGGAGCTTGGACTCGAGGAGACTATGTATGTTCAGGGGCCACTGCAAGAGATTGGATGGAGAGACAAGGAAGGCCCGTGAAGGCTGAGGCAGTGAGGATCATGAGGAGATGGACTTGACAGAGTAATTAGTGACAGCTCCTAGGTGTCCTGCCTGAGAAAGCAACTGTAACTGGGAGATAGATGGCTACTTCCTGCTTTTGCTTTGGTACCGTCAGTCTCAGGGTAGAGCTTGGCCAACATTGTGCTAGTTTAACTCCTGTGGACCGACTAATGTTTCAAGGCCTGAGTGGAAAAGCCATAGCTTGACCACAGCAGGGTGGGCTGATGATCCCTTCATCAGGATCCCTAATGGTAGGGGGAGCAAAAGAAAAGAGGGGGATAAAAGAGTAAGGTGTGAGTACCGGGGAGAGAGATCTGGTCAGGCTTTGGGGAGCTCTGGCATCTGACATTTGGAGGAGACCTGATCTGACTTTCAGAGTCTGATCTCATCTGGCATCAAGAGTGGCATTTTTTGCTTCAGAAAACAAAGGATTTGGGTCTTGTTGAATCTTTTGGGGCTCCCAATGTTCTAGTCCTTGAAGGTGGGGAGTCGGATCAAGGTGAAGAAGAGGCATTGGTGACACAGTGTTGGACTTTGTGAAGACCAAAGTGGAGAACAAGAGGGAGAGAGAGGAGCCCGAGGTAGACATTGTATTGGCTGTGGACTTCGCTCCATGCCGGCTGTAGTAACTGAGGGCGGAAGACACAGATGTGAACTGGCAGCTTCAGTGTGAGCTGCACTAGGACTGAGGTAAAGCCCATGCAGCTCCCCAAGGAACAGAAGCGGGTGCTCTTCTGTCTAAGATGTTTGTGAGAGTGTGGACTCTTGGGATCTCTTAGTTTGTCTTCTCCTACTTGGAAATAAGCTCCCTGTGTTCATCGTCTCCACGAAAGCTTGTTCTCTGGGCGGCTGCTTGCCTGCAGGTCAAAGAAGCCCTCGCTGTCTAGAGTTCTGAGACTACAAACGAAAAGGCGAGGGTCACCCTCCCGATAACAAAGCCACAGGTCCAAAATGGACTTACCGAAGCTAGGCTTAACACTTAACCTAGTTGTCTCAGGAGAGACATTTTAAACCAATCAGTCTGGAATTTCCTGATTAGTATCACTGGGCAATGTGCCCGAGAAGACCCCAACCCCTAAGGGTCAGTAACCTTGCCCAAAACAAGTCCCTTGTCCCTTCATCCCCACTCCGGCCTCTAGAAAGTGGCCTGTTTTGCCCAAGTCCTCAGTGCATGTGTTGTTGGTAGCAGGAAATGCTGCCCAACTCGTGAGTCGTTCAAGAAAAGCCAATGATGTTCTCAGGTCTACGTGCAAGAGTTTTGCTGTTCAGTTGGTGCCTCCAACTTGCAGAGAGAATTTGAGGAAGAACAGCTCCAGGGCCCCAGCAGCAGAGTCCTTGGGGTAGGTTGAGTCTGGGTCTTGGCTCCAGGGAGCTCAGAACCCAGAGGTGAGAGTTCATGGCAGTTCACATGGGCAGATCCCCGAGGCCCTGGTCTCCTCCATGTGACTATTCCTCTTAAGCCAGGACTCGGGAACTGCAGCGGGCGGTAGAGGGTCGCTCCTTCCTTTACCTTGATATTGTAAGTCTTAATTCAGGCTTGGCCAATATTGAGCTAATTTAACTCCCAAGGCCCAGGTGGGGAACCATCGTGGGCCAAAGTGTGGCTGAGAATCCCTTCATCGGGATTCGTGACAGGAGAGGGAGCAAGGAAAGGGAGAGCTGAGAGAAAGGGGCAGCGATGCAGGAGAGATTGGATTCGAGTGCTTTGTGGGGGGAGGACCAGATAGGACGTTTGGGGGAGATCTGTTCGAGCTCTGGAAGGGGATCAGAACTGGCTTTTTTTTTTAAATGTTAATCTATTTCATTTAAACTAATATATAGAAAAATCATTACAACAAGCAATCAAAAAAGTTTAAAAAAACAAGCAATCTAAAAAAAACAATCTATATAAAAGTCATCAGTGAGACACTTTTCCATCATTTTTATATTAAAGTTTCTTTTTTGTTTTTTGATTCCAATAATTTATTTATGTGTATATTTCACATCTTTGTATTCCCTGGGGTTCACCCACCACCTCCCCTCCCTGACCCCTCCTTCTCACTCCCCCAGCCCAGCCCTAGTTGTATATATTAGTTTTGTTGTTCCTTGTTTTGATTTTTCCTCCTGGCCTTTTGTTTGTTTTTCTTATGTTCCATATATCAGTGAAACCATTTGGTTTCTGTGCTCAGATGTTTATTGCTGCACGATTTACAATTGCAAGGACATGGAAACAACCCAAATGTCCCAAAACAGGCAAATGGATGAAAAAGCTGCGGTCTGTATACCCAATGGAATATTGCTCACCAATTAAAAATGTCAAATTTCATGAATTTATGATAACATGGCTGGACCGAGAAGAAATCGTCTTAGCAGAACTGGCTTTTGAAGGAGGGCTGAGCTAGCTTTGAGAGGAATGCTCATCTGACTTTTGGAATCTGATTGGGCATCTGGCATCAGGAGCTGGTAGTTCTGCTTCGGAAAGAAAAGGACCAGGAGTTAAAGCTTTCAGGGCTCTCAGCCTTCCAGTCCTCTCGTAGGTGTGAGGATGTAGACCACTAGGCTCTTTTAGTTTGTTTTCTGCTGCTTGCGACTAAATCCCTGTGCTCACCCTTTCCACGAAAGCTTGATCTCTGGGCTACTGCTTGCGTGGGTGGAAGTGAAATCAGAACAAAAAAGGGCAGAAGCCGCTAACCAACAAGCCACAGGTTGCATCATGTGCGCGGAGGAGGAGCCACTTGGATGCGGTTCAACAAGGGATTTTATTAACAAGGGAAATGAACCAGGAAATGAAAAATCCTTAAAACCACAAGTGGCGGTTACCTTACCCCTGTCACCATTTCCAGTTCCAAAGGTCTCAAAGACACAGTCCAACATGGTGCCCTTTGCCCCTCCACACCTGAGGCAGGCACTCTGCCAAGTCCAGTCTTTCTCCAGTGTCTTATCTTTGCTTCCTCTCTCTCCAGTGTTCTGAGCTGCTCTGCCTCTCCAAGACTCTTCAAACTTCTTCCACAATGGCTGATGCATAAATCAGCTTTCCCCTCCCTGGCATCTCCAGGGACCAGCTCACTATGCCGCCTTGCTGCGGTGCCACACTCTCCACACTGGCCACTCTTCTGCCGGCCACCATTACTCCTTGCCACCTCCAGCTCACTCTTCAGGGAGCTTCCCCTGGCTAGGCCACATGGGCCTGTTCTCTCAGTCCACCACTTTCATCTCCTCCCCTTTCTTTCCTTTTTTTCTTTCCTCACTCCTTCCTTTTATCTCCACCCATTTTTCCCGCTTCCCATTTTCTCTCATGGTTCTCTCAGACCCCACCCACCAGGACATCTTGCCACCTATTCAATTTTCAACTGCATCAGTACCCTACATCAGAAAGAACCTTCATTGACTAAATTAAAAGGGGTCACCCCTCCCCCGATAACAGGATCAGGAGTTAAACAGATCCAAACCCGTCTACGGCCATACCACCCTGAACGCGCCCGATCTCGTCTGATCTCGGAAGCTAAGCAGGGTCGGGCCTGGTTAGTACTTGGATGGGAAACAGATCCAAACCCTCTTCAAGCTGTCTTTAAAAGCAGAAGGGGAGCTGGGCACGGTGGCTTACAGCACAGTGGCTCGTGCCTGTAAGCTTCAGCCTATGAAGCAGCCGGGGCTAGGGATCACGGTTCGAGTCCCGCTCGGGGCAACACAGCGAGACCTAGTCCCAAAAAATAGCTGGGAGTGGTGGCGCGTGCCTGTAATCCCAGCTACCTGGGAAGCTGAGGCTGGGGATGGCTTGAGTCTCTGGTATTCCGGGCAACGTAAAAGCAGAAGGGAAGGCAGGTCCGGAGTCACCAGCAAACCAAAGAAGCAAGAGCAACAAGCCAAAGAAAACAGTTCAGCTGAACCATGTACTTGAAGGGTCAACAGCATCTAAGGATGATAAAGGACTAAAGTTGTCAGGGTCAGGCCTGTACCGTTTATGGTTTTTGAAACACACTGAACACCACCCCTTCCTCCCCCGAGCCCTGAATCAAAGATTGATAGAATTCCTCTTACGCTGAGGGAGGGACAGAATCCCCTTCTCGCTCAGCTACATTGGTACAGCCTTAATAGGTCAGGTCTCTCCTTCTGTCCCTTCAGCTAAGCCTCCCGGCCCTCCAGACTGAGCTTTGTTAACAGCTTCATCTGCTCACAATGGCCAGTGGAGGGATGTCGGAAGCTGAAGACCTCCAGCGGCTCACAGACCAAGTGGGCACCAGCTTGAGGTCCCCGCCTAACTCTGGATGCCTCCACCTCAAGGAAATGCTGGACCTTGTCCACCTCCTTCTCTTGTATGCCCTTGTGGCCCTGGGTACAAATCCCCCGCTCTCTGCCGAGGAGCCGGACGCTGGTTTCTCAGACATGAGCGTCTGCTTTGTCGACAAATTAAACCATTTCCTTTTCCTCAGACGGCTTCCTTTTGTTGGCTCAGGGAAATCTCGAGGCCATGTTCGGTGGCATTCATGAAAAGGGAAACTGGGCACAGGAGCTCTGGGGATGATGCGTTCGTCACCTCTAAGTGTGGCGCTGTTCCAAAAAGGAAAGTCCACCGACTCGAAAATCAAACTGTGGATGCCACATCCATGCCTGGTCTTGTCAGCACAGCTTTGAGCTAGAAGACCTGAGTTGTGTCTCTTCTTTGCCATGAACACTCATTTGACCTTATTATGGTGTCTAGGAAAAGCTGTAGTGCCAGGCGTGGTGGCACACGCCTGTAGTCCAAGCACTGGGAGGCAAGAGACCAAGGTTCACTTGAGTTCACGGGTTCAAGACTACCCCGGGCGATAGAGGGAGACCTGGTCTCGAAAAAGAAGCTGGGTGCAGTGGCGGGCACCTGTCATCCCAGCTACCTGGGAGGCTGAGGCTGGGGATCACTTGAGTCCATGGGTTCAAGACTACCCCAGGCAACATAGCGAGACCTAATCTCAAAAAAGAAAATGCTTTAGAGCTGAGTTTATTTATGTATTTATACTTTTTATTAGTCATGTTGTTGTTTGCATATTTATGTGTATCTCTATCTAGCTAGTTATCTATATATTTGTATTGTGTCATTGCAATCCACCCCATCACCCACAAGCCTTCATCTTGAACTTCCCATGCTCCTTCCTTCCTCGATCTCTCCTTCCTCCTCCCACCCTGAACTCAGTTTACTTATTTATAGAACTGTGGTACTAGTACTCTTTCACCAGGGTTCTTGAGAGAAAAAGAACTGGTTGCATCACTCATTTGCATAAAGTGGTACATATGCAAATACCCACAACACGCGCACATACGTCTTCCCACATCTCCACATGTATGTGGGAGCCAACCTCTCTGCATGTAAAACATGTCATCTTATGAAAGAAACATGGATCACACGGCAGAAGGGATGCTAGAGGAGAGTGTCTTCCACTGGAAGGACTTGGCTCCCGTGGTCCACAGGAGGACTCAGCCAGCTTGAGACCCACGAAGCCAGCTGGGACCGGACAGACCTTTCCAGGGCCCGGGGAGGAAGAGGCTGCTCTCCCGGTCGGTGAGCGTGGGAAAGGGGAGCCTCAGCCTTTGAGGAGGCCCAGCTGTTGCCCGTGTTTAAGCCCTTCCTGCTGCCCGAGACCCGGCCCGGCAGAGAGGCAGGTCCTCCTCAGCCCCAGCTGGACGTTGAACTTGACCCTGAGCAGCCAGGAGAAGTGGCGCCGTTTCCTGGGTGCCCCGGCCCTCAACCCGGCTGGCGCGTGACATGAGCCATCGCCAGCGCAGGTGACGGGCGCCGGCGCGTCCGCTCTCTGCTCCCTTTGGCCAGAATGACCAGTCCCGTTGCAGGCGCAGCCTCCCTCAAAGCACCTGGTGATTTGCTGCCCACCTGAGGCCCGTGAAGCTGGGCTTGAAGCCGTGTCCTTCAATGAGCAGCGATTCTGGCCTTCCACTGCGCTGCCCACCACTGAGCTCAGCTGTGAAAACGCATAGCTCCGGGGAGCCCCTCCGGCGAGAAAGGGCCCTGAAGGTTTTTTCGGGGTTCTTTGGGGGGCCCAAAGTGCCAAGGAAGCCCCCACATTGTGAAGTCACAAAGGCTGAGTTAGGACCCCCAAAGTGCCAAGGGGGCCCCACCATATGAACCCCCAAACTAAAATGGGGTCCCAAACATTGCAGAAGCATTGCCCACCTGGTGCACCCCAAAAGTCAAATAAGTCTCCAACTTTCCCCACAGGGTCCCCCAAATTTCCCAAATGTACCACACAGTGAACCCCCAGTCAAAGGGGTACCCCATTTTCCCCATGGGGACTCCATTCTTGCCAAGGGAGCCCCATGAAATCCCACTGGCTGAAGGGGGACTCAAGGCCAGGGTGGGTTCACGGATCATGAACCCGCCACTGGCCAAAGTGGGGCCTCCGGTTCCCCCTTCAGATGCTAACTATTAGCTCCTTTCTGAGTAAGGTGGGTTCACAGCACATACCAGCCTCCTAGACTTTGAGCAAGTGGGTTCACCTGCTCACTGGAAGACGATGGGGCAAACACTGGCCAGGGGGCATGGTTGTGTTCATAACTTGATCCTTTGGAGCAAATGCAGTATTAACGGATAACACCGGAGGCCTGATGCCAGCTGACTTCAACAAGTATTACCACGCTGGCCTGGCATGGTGGCTCATGCCTGTAAGCTTCAGCCTATGAAGCGGCCGGGGCTAGGGATCGCGGTTCGAGTCCCGCCTGGGGCCCGTAGCGAGACCTAGTTCCAAAAAAATAGCTGGGCATGGTGGCGTGCGCCTGTAATCCCAGCTACCTGGGAAGCTGAGGCTGGGGATGGCTTGAGTCTGTGGTACCCTGGGCAACGAGAGC